>PVHP010053820.1:0-10643 GCA_004024765.1 Zapus hudsonius | reverse complement strand
TCTCTCTCTCTCTCTCTCCCTCTCCCTTTGAGACTCTTGCTTACCCCTATCAAAAGGCAGCTAGATTTGGTAGCTTCTTAAAGTCCTTCAGTCTGACCTCTTTGGACTCAGTGATTCTAGGAATGCCTGGGCGTTGGGGGGGGGGGGTGAGCCTGGTCTGCTGATGCCCAAACATGGGTTTGCCTGCTTGGGGACATCTCATGGGAGCTTGGACAGCAGATAATCAGAGCTTACCTCCTCAGACATCTTTGGTGGGCAGGCCAGGGTGGGGATGGAGGGAGCAGGTCTCAGTTGCCCTTCCTTTCCTTCTGAGGTAGCCAGCCATAAGGGGAAAGTCCCGTCTCCACGCTCATATCCTCAGGCCCCTTGTCTATGGACGATCTCCTGGTTGGCCAGCAGGTCAGACACCTGGCATAGGAAGCAGGAGGCAAAGTCTCCCAGGATCCAGGGATGGGAAAAGAGATGACAGGGGCCCTGGGTAGATCTGGATGGAACCTCTCTCTAAGAGCCAAGCTGCTCTTCTGAGGAAGGCCCTTCACTATATTTAGCACCAAGTGTAATGGGCAGAGAAGTGGGTCATGGTAGCAGGAGGGGGCACATGCCTCTCATTCTTTCCCTACTGGCCTCTGGGGACTGTCATAACACCTGTCACGAGACAGATAAGACATACATGAGACAGAGACCAGAAAGGAGCTGGGGGGGGGGGGCTGCTGAGGGGTGGGGTAGAGCTGGGGAGACGTAGGCCTTGGTGGAAGCTAGTGGACATGGAGAGTGGGGAAGAGGCATCAGAGCCAGATTTGTATACAGGGGTGGCCTCAGCTGATGGCTTTGCCCCTGGGGACCCTCAAACTCTGTGCTTGTAGCGGGCGTGGTGGCACACGCCTTTAATCCCAGCACTCGGGAGGCAGAGGTAGGAGGATCACCATGAGTTCAAGGCCACCCTGAGACTACATAATGAATTCCAGGTCAGCCTGAACTAGAGGGAGACCCTACCTCGAAAAAAAAAAAAATCTGTGTTTGTGTGCACACAAGGAAATAAGCCTCTCCATGTGCTGGGGACAGGGTTCATGCCCATCCCTGGCCCAAAGATATCTCTGCAGAACGGACCCTGGTCCTACAGTCCCCTCCTACCCCACCCCCCAGGAAATGTCACCTTCATGTTCCCTAGGGATGCATGCCGAGAAGCAGAGGAACACCAGAGTTAATAGAAAAGTTAATAGAAAAGACTTAGGGGTCAATGGAGTCTAGGGGAACACCAAACCAACACTGCCTAGAACACATTCTGCAAGATCTGACTCAGCCTCCGTTTTCTCGTCTTTAGTTGGAAGAGGTTGAGCCAAAAGACCTAGTTCAGGGGCTGCTGGGGTGGCTCAGTTAACAGAATGCTTGCTTAGCACGCATAAAGCCCTCGCTTTAATCCCAGTGCCACATAAACCAGACATGGCAGCTCTTGTCTATAATCCCAGCAATGGGGAGGTAGAGACAGAAGGATCATCAGTTCAAGGTGATCCTTGGCTACATAGTGAGTTCCAGGCCAGCCTGGAATACATGAGACCCTGTCTCAAAAATATATATAAATAAAATTTTTCTTAGTTCATGGGTCTGGGGAGATGGATCAGCAGGTAAAAGACTCTTGTTTGCAAAGTCTACCAGACCAGGTTCAATTCATTTGCAGCAGCAAGACTCTGGCATGCCCATACAAACATATGCACACACATACAAACATATAAACATACATACATACATACATACATACATAGATTTTTATAAAAAGCCCTAGAGCCAGGCATGGTGGTGTATGCCTTTAAGTCACAGTACTGAGGAGGCTGAGGTAGGAGGGTCGTGGTAAACTGGAGGCCACCCTAGGGTTACAGTATGAATTCCAGTTCAGCCAGGTGTAGAGTGAGAAGCTACCTTGAAACACACACACACACACACACACACACACACACACACACACACAAAACAAAATTCTAGTACAGACCTTTCACAGCACAGAAACTCCTGGTCTAAGTATCATATATATGTAGCTAGTAATTTCTCCTCTCTGAGCCTCGACTTCTGTCTCTATGGCACTGGCTGCAGACTCTGCCCAAGTCTCCCCAGGTCTGGGAAAGGTAGGGTTGAGTTCAGAGCCAAAGACTAGATTTTAAGAAGGGTTTCTGGTCAACATGCCAAGTGCGCCCTCTGGTGTTCACTAAAGAAATTTCATGTCCACAGGAAATCACGATTTCTAGTCTGGTCAGGATTCTTCCAGGCCTGGGAGTTGGCCAAGGAAAAGACAGATTTGGGCAAAGGAAGGTGAAAATGGCACATGCCCAGTTTTCCCAATGGATGTTTGGGCATTAATCACGGGTCTGAAAGAAAGAGCCTCAAAGTCAGCTGTTTCCGCTTAATCCCAGCAGCCCAGGGAATGCTGGACACCATGGATGGATAGGTTCAGACTACCTAAGTACACTAACCATGCAAGTGGCCGAGTGAGCCCCAGGCCAGGCTGACCTAGAGAGGGAAGAGTCCTTAATTAGAAGTCACCCAGAGCTGCTGAGTCCCTGGGGTTTGTTTCCTACCATAGGTCCTAGCAACTGGCCATCACCCCACCTGAAGCCCCTCCACCCCCACCCATCCCTCAACTCTGTTCTTCTCCTCAGAAAGATGGCTGATACCCAGACGCAGGTGGCTCCCATCATCCCGATGGTGACGACTGAGGACCTGTCCCTCCCTCCTCCCCCAGTCCTGGAGGACCTGCCACCGCCACCCCCCAAGGAGTCCTTCTCCAAGTTTCACCAGCAGCGACAAGCAAGCGAGCTCCGCCGCCTCTACCGACACATCCACCCTGAGCTCCGCAAGAACCTAGCTGAGGCTGTGGCCGAGGACCTGGCCGAGGTGCTGGGGTCAGAGGAGCCCACCGAGGGTGATGTCCAATGCATGCGCTGGATCTTTGAGAACTGGAGACTGGATGCCATCGGAGATCGAGAGAGGGGAGCTGCTAAAGAGCCTGTGACAGGTGGACACGTGGTACAGGCCACCTCTGGAAAGTTGGAGGACGGCTCCTGTAGCCACAGTACCGAGGGACCCCAGGTATCTGGTGGTGACGTCCAAGCAGCACGAAGGTTGTTTGAGACCAAGCCTCTGGATGCACTGAAGGGCCAGGCAGAGGCAACAGATGTCACCATCGGGGAACCTGTGAAGGAACCTGCAGCCAGCGGAGATGTGCAGGGGACCAGGATGCTCTTTGAGACGCGGCCACTGGACCGCCTGGGCTCCCGCCCCTCCATCCAGGAGCAGAGTCCTTTAGAGCTGCGCTCAGAGATCCAGGAACTGAAGGGCGACGTAAAGAAAACCGTGAAGTTATTTCAGACAGAGCCACTGTGTGCCATCCAGGATGCAGAGGGTGCCATCCACGAGGTCAAGGCCGCCTGTCGGGAAGAGATCCAGAGTAATGCAGTGAGATCGGCCCGCTGGCTCTTTGAGACCCGCCCTCTGGATGCCTTCAACCAGGACCCCAGCCAGGTTCGGGTGATCCGGGGCATCTCCCTGGAGGAGGGCTCCCGGCCTGATGTCAGCGCCACACGCTGGATCTTCGAGACGCAGCCACTGGATGCCATCCGGGAGATCTTAGTGGATGAGAAGGACTTCCAACCGTCCCCAGACCTGGTCCCTCCTGGCCCAGACGTTCAGCAGCAGCGACGTCTGTTCGAGACCCGAGCCCTGGACACTCTGAAAGGCGAAGAAGATGCTGGAACAGAAGCCCCACCCAAGGAGGAGGTGGTCCCTGGCAATGTCCGCTCCACCTTGTGGCTATTTGAGATGAACCCCTTGGACACTCCCAGAGACAAAGTCCAAGTGGGTCACTTGCATCGGGTGGGTGAGCAGGAGGGTGAGGGGCTTAGGAGTGAGTGCCTGTCTGGTGGTAACGCCTCAACCCCGCCTCTGTCTCAGGGTGGCCCCCAGAGGGACGATTTGAAGGGGGATGTAAAGACCTTCAAGAATCTTTTTGAGACCCTTCCCCTGGACAGTATTGGGCAGGGTGATGACCCTTCTGCTTATGAGAGTGTGGACAAAACAAAAACAACTGATTCTGCTGGGCAGTGCCAAGTGTATGCCATGCAAGACAACAGTGGACAGCTCCATGCCCTGACCTCGGTCAGCAGAGAGCAGGTGGTTGGTGGTGATGTTCGGGGCTACAAGTGGATGTTTGAGACACAGCCCCTCGATCGGCTGGGTCGAAGCCCCAGCACCATCGATGTGGTACGGGGCATCACTCGACAGGAAGTGGTGGCTGGGGATGTCAACACTGCTCGGTGGCTCTTTGAGACCCAACCTTTGGAGATGATTCATCAGCGGGAACAGCAGGAGCGACAGGAAGAGGAGGGGAGGGGTCAAGAAGGCCACCAGCCTGAGGTCCTCCCAAAGGGTGATGTGAAGACCATCCGGTGGTTGTTTGAGACGTGCCCCATGAGTGAGTTGACAGAGAAGCAGGAAGCAGAGGTGACAGACCCCAGGTCATGCACCTGGATGTTCAAACCTCAGCCCCTGGACCATGGAGAAAGTTCCAGAGAGCAGCATCTGCAGGTCAGTCAGGTGCAGACTGAGGAAAGACAGACAGATGGACATGTCTTTGAGACGGAACCTCTGGATGCTTCAGGGCGTCCGAATGGGAAAGGGCCCATCCGGTACTGCAGCCGGGTGGAGATCCCTTCAGGACAGGTATCTAGACAGAAGGAGATTTTCCAGGCCCTGGAGGCTGACAAGAAGGAAGTCCAGGGGTCCACGATAACCCCCGGGACCATCCCTGCAGGTTCCGTGCTCAAGTTCACCTGGCTCTTTGAGAATTGTCCCGTGGGTTCCCTGGCAGCTGAGAGCATCCGAGGAGACAGCTTCCAGGAAGAACTGCTCAAGAGACCCACAGATGGCCAGACACCAGAAAGGCAAGAGACGGCAGCCGAGGGCACCCTGCGGGCTCTTCACGCTACGCCTGGTATCCTGCACCATGGGGGCATCCTCATGGAGGCTCGAGGGCCTGGGGAGCTCTGCCTCGCCAAGTACGTGCTCCTAGGCCCAGGGCAGGGGAGTCCCCACATCTGGAAGGAGGAGCTGATGTCTGGCGAGCTTCCCCGGATCGTTCGCCAAGTGCTGCGCCGGCCAGATGTGGACCAGCAGGGGCTGCTGGTACAGGAAGACACATCTGGTCAGCTGCAGATCCACCCACTGAGATTACCAGCTCCAGGTGACACCGAGGGTGTTGAAGGCATGGACCCCCAGCTCCAGCAGCTGCTGGCATGCGGCCTGGGGACCTCGGTGGCAAGGACTGGGCTGCTGATGCAGGAGACTGAACAGGACCTCGTTGCGCTGACTGCCTATTCCCTCCAGCCCCGGCTAACCAGCGGGACCCCCGAGAGGAGCAGTGTGCAGCTGCTGGCCAGCTGTATAGACAAAGGAGACCTGAGTGGCCTGCAGAGCTTGCGGTGGGAGCCACCTGCTGACCCAAGTCCAGTGCCAGCCAGTGAGGTGGCCCAGAAGATTCCTTCAACCGACAGCATCATCCATGTTCCCCCACTGGAACCCTCCATACAGATGGGGTATCTGAGAGGCCCAGGGGCCACCTCCTGCCCACCTCGGGCCACTGGAAAGACAGTCCTTCCAGCTGGGGACACTGTGGGCCAAGCCCCATTGCAGGAAGCTAGAAAGCCAGCAGACAGCATTTATTCTGGGCAGAATGGGAAAGCAGCCTTGGGAACCTCGGAAGAAACCGTGGCTTCCCCTCTAAAGTCTGGGGCCCCAGACCTTCAGGAAGCCATGAAGAACCTAAGGATGGCAACCGCTGAGGCCCAAAGTCTGCACCAGCAAGTTCTAAGCAGGCACCCTCCAGGCCCTGCCTCTGTAACCACTTCCGTGTTCATCCAAGATGTGCTTCCGCAGACACTGACCACTGGGGCCACCACTCAGGGCACCACCAGGCCTGTGGCCCACAGTGACGCCAGGATCCCAGCAACCCCCAGAAAGGTCAGTGGGGACCAGACAGCACTACCCAGAGGGCTGTCTGGGGGGCGGGTGACCATACAGGATGGTATCTTCACTGCTCACCCTGTGAGGACCTTTGACCCATCAGGGGCTGTCCAGTCTTCTGAGAAGAAACCCCAGACAAGGGACAGAGAGACTGTCCTCTTACCCCAGGCTCCCAGCCCCTGCCAGACAGGCCCAAATCAAAGTCTTGGGCCAGGGCAGCAGGAACCTGGGGTTCACACACAGAGGTACTGGGGGCCTCCAGGGAAGGTGAGGGCCCAAGTCGGCCCAGAGTGCCTCAACACTGCAGAGTCCACCCGTCACACTCCGGCCTCTGGGCCTCAAGCTGCAGGTGCCAAACTGCACTCCCATAATGCCTCTGTTCCTCCCCCTCCTGCTCTCCCAGCTGCTGTGACAGGACCTGACTGCCTAGCTCAAGACCACCATGATGAGGACTCCATCCAGCAGGCCTCCAAGCCTTCACAGGATCCCCTTCTTCACACCCACAGCAGCCCTGATGGCCAGAGAATCGCTGTGGGGTCACAGACAAAGAGACCCAAACCGGAGCCCACCATACCTCCAAGAAAGAAGCCCCCAGTGCCCCCCAAACCTGCACATCTAAGCCAAATTCCTCCTCCTCCTCGAAGGCTGCCCAAGCCCTCAGCTCTATCTCCCAGTTTCCACACATCGGGAGATCCAGGTACATCCAAGCCTCAGCCAGCCAAGGCCCCCAAGGCAGGAAGCCAGGACTCCATGCCTCTGGCTGGATGCTCCAGGGGGGAGTGCAGCCCCAGCGCCATGGCCCTCGGGTCCACCAAGGATCAAGCAGCTGCCAGTGATGCCCTGAGCTCTGAGCCCTCCAACGTGACCACCCTCAACAGCTACTCCACCTCACCAAGAGAGGAACTCCTAGAATGTTCTAAACAGGAGGCCCCTGAGAGCCCCAAGATTCTTCTGCACAGAAACCAAGAGCTCCAGGGCCTCCTGAGCCAGGTACAAGCCCTGGAGGAGACCGGCCATGGTGTGGACGTGCAGGCCCTGAGGAAGCTCTTTGACGATGTTCCCCAGCTGAGAGGCTTGACATCCCAGGCTCCTACCGGCCTCCACAAGCCCGAAGCCTCAGTTGAGCAAGCCTTTGGGGAGCTGACTCGTGTGAGTGCAGAGGTGGCCCGGCTGAAGGAACAGACCCTGGCCAGGCTGCTGGACATCGAAGAGGCTGTGCACAAGGCCCTCAGCTCCATGTCTAGCCTCCAGCCTGAGGCTCAGGTGAAGGGTCATCCCCAGCAAGCCCCAAAAGATCCCAGTACCCTCGAGGTCTCAGCTAGCAGTCGAGCCAGGCCCAGTGGCTCAGGACAAGTCCAAGATTCAAATAGAGTCAAGAGCCAAGGCAAGGATGAATGGCATTCCCAGGACCAGCAGCAAGCCAAGATCACTAGTCACATAGAGGTCAGAGGTCAGGCAACTTCAGCTGTCCCTCCCATCAGAAAGTTAGAAACACCAGGAGGACATTCAGGCCTCCCTCGAGTCTTGCCTTCCAGCCGAGATTCTCCCTCCTCCCCAACCTTCATCTCTATCCAGTCAGCTACAAGGAATCTTCCAGAAGCTTCTAGCCCTCAGGGCAGCCATGATGTCTCAAGGAAAAGCACACACCTAACTCAGGACATGGGTGGACCTCTGTTCCAGGGACAGAAAGGTGCCTGGAACAAGGTGGGGACACAGGAGACCGTTACCCAGTGCTCTGTGCCCACAGGGCATCCAAGGAATGTGCTGGAAACACCGACCAAACCAGCTGGCTCTCAGCCCTGTGGAGCCACGAGGATGGTGACTGAACAGTATGAGGAGGTGGACCAGTTTGGGAACACTGTTCTGACTTCCTCCACTACTGTCACTGAGCAGGCAGAGCTGCCCAGGGCCCGGGGGCCCTTCCTCGGGTCACACACCTCCCCTTTGCTGAGGCATTCCCTGCACAGCCCCTGACAGAAACTGAGGTGGCATGGGTTTCCTGCGACCAATTCCAGCCAACCACCCAGCGAGCCCCTCAGCCTTCTACCCACTATGGATTGCCTTCCCAGAGCCCCAGGACTCTCCCTGGGGTACCCCAGGGTATCTACATCTGGCATAGGTGGGACGAGGACCAAGAGCAAAGGCAGTCTGCTGATCGTTGGTGACCGCTGTTTCTCTGGTCAGTGCCATCTTTGTGCCAAGGAGCAAGAGAGGTGATGAAAGCCACAGAGTAGTGCGGGCACACAGTGGGACAGGGCATGCCAGCTGCCTGCAGAGGAAGGTATAGGTATAGATGTGTGCATGCTCCTCTGGCCTGGCCCACACTCGACCTCATGGCCTACAGCCTGACACACACCATGCTGGCGTCCCCTCAAACCTCAGCCTGGATTTCTTTTACTGGAATCTGAAAGTCGTCAGCACCTGCTCCTTCATCCCCGGAGAGGACCAGGGCCAACCAGACATGATGTCGGCCTCTGTTAGAAGGTTGGTCTGAAGGTTCCAGAAGGCCTGGCCACCAGCCTTTTATCACCACCCCTCAACTGGCCATCCTGGTGACCCATAGATCATACGCAAAGAGTCAGCAACCAACAATGTTCCCACCTTTCTCTGCTCCCATCCCCCCCGACTCTGTACCCCAAATGGAAAAGATGTGTGTTCTGAATAAACCCAATTATGATTCTGCATTCTGTGTCTGGATATGTTGCCATCTGTTCTAGAGTTCGACCTTTTCTATGTGAGCATGCACACGTACACAGACCACACTACACACATACATGCACCAGACATGTACGCACCACAGACACACACCATGGGCACACAACACCAACATACCACAGACACACACTAAGGTCCCCTCTACCTGTGGCCTCCCTCCTGGATGTTTTTGGACACGATCCTGGGTGGAGATCCTAGACTCCTGCCCCAGTTTGGGAAAGCAGCCCGATCCAGCCCAGGAAAAGACGATGGAGCACCTCTCCCGGAGTTCCCATGCCTAGGGTGGCTGGGCCACTTCTTGTTTACAGCAAGTGCTATATGCCCAGCAGGGAGGGGACCCTGGGAAGGGAGCAATCAGATAGATCCTGTGTTAAAGATGCAATGAACGGGGTGAGGGAGGACTGGACAGATTAATCAATGGTTAAAGGAGCTTGCTTGCAAAGCCTGATGGCCTGGGTTCATTCCCCAATACCCATATAAAGCCCGATGCACAAAGTAATGTATGCATCTGGAGTTCATTTGCAGTGACTGGAGGCCCTGGAGCGTGTATACTTTCTCTCTCTCTTTCTCTCTTCTCCCTTTCTTCCTCTCTCTCCCTATCTCTCTCTGCAAATAAATACTAAGTTATTTACTAATACTAATTGGACTGAAGGCCCGCTCCATGGAAGGGAATGCATGCCTGGTACTGAAGATCTAGTCAAAATCCTATGGTGAGAAAGGTCATGAACACTGGGGGGAGTAGTGCCTGCTGTTGTCTGGCTAAATGCATATATTATGCCCACCAAACTGCCTTATAAGCACTTAAAAAAAATGAGCATACCCATATGATAATGCTACTCTCACTCTTGGCTAGAGAAGCTTCTCTTTTTCAGATGGTGGGACCATTAGAATAACTCAAAAGACACCACAGTGCTGAGAAGAAGTGACAGTGGAGTGTTCAGCACGGGGACATCTCTGTCACACCTCCCGAGGCTCAGGGTCTATTGTGGAAGAGGTGGTGGAAAGATTGTAAGAGCCAAAGGAAGGGTAGGACTGCTTACAAGGCAAACTTCCAGACACAAAATGGCCTTGATATTCATGACTTCACAGTGCCTGATAATACCTACACTTAATGGGAGGAAAAGATGATGACACCGAAACAAAACAGAAACTAATTGAGAGGGGGAGGGGATAGATTTGAGAGGGGGGAAAGTGGGGGTGGGGAGGGAATTATCAAAAAAGTTTTGTTGTTTTTTGTTTGGTTTTGTTTTTCGAGGTAGGGTCTCACTCTAGTTCAGGCTGACCTGGAATTCACTCTGTAGTCTCAGGGTGGCCTTGAACTCACGGCGATTCTCCTACCTCTGCCTCCCGAGTGCTGGGATGAGAAGCGTGTGTCACCACTCCAGCCTTTATTTTTTAAGTAGATCTCCTTTCTCAGGGCGGCATCAGTTTGTCGTGGTCTCTCTGGTGTGTCAAATAAAGGAATGCACCAGAGAACAGGCGGCTGAGTCAGTCTGAGGACTCATCCCCCTGGCATGTATTAGTGCCTCACGGCAGGAGCTGTTCAGACTGCCAAAAATAGATCTGAACAAGGCGGAATTTATCCTTGACCTCATAGGCCTTCGAGAAGAAGACAATATATAAGCAGATGAGATCATTTTACAGGGGAGGAAAACTATGCTTAAAAAAAAATACAAAGTCATCCGGTCCGCCAGGACACGTTGAGCTTGGGTGGTCACCAAAGGCATCTTCATAGAGGAGACTTGAAGAAGAGAGAGGAAAGGGGGTGTGGGGAAGAGGAGTGTGCACAGCTGGACGCAGAGGAGACCCGAGGGACGGAGGGGACAGGGGTGTGGGTGGGCACAGCTGGACGCAGAGGAGACCCGAGGGACGGAGGGGACAGGGGTGTGGGTGGGCACAGCTGGACGCAGAGGGGACCCGAG
>PVHP010053819.1:0-10776 GCA_004024765.1 Zapus hudsonius | reverse complement strand
AGCCAGAGTTTGGCACACCTTCCTGCCGCTGTTTGCAGTGCTGTGGCAGAGGTGATGTCCAGCCCTCTGCTCATGCCATCGTTTCCCCTGCCAGGATGGAGTCTCCCCTCGAGTCCATAAGCCAAATAAACCCATTCCTCTACAAGCCGCTTTTGCTTGGGTTCTTTCTGCGCAGCAACTAGAAAGCTGACTGCAACAGGATCTGTCCATAGGTTAGGGGGTTATGAACTGCACCAGAGGGAACCAGGTTTTCTTTTTTTCCCCGTTGTGTATTTTTGCTGAGGGGCAATGCCTCTGCATATTCTCCCCACCATGGCTCTTATTTTATGGTAGGTTTTCAGGCAGCATGATGCTGGGATGGCGTGTTCCATTGCCTGGCTTCCTCTGTTGAGTTCTCAGTGTAGGTAAGCTTACAGCTCCGGCTTATTCTCCAAGGGCTGCATGTGACCTGCAGGCAGGGTTGGTTCAGAAGAAAGTGTAGCTCCACAGAGATGCAGCATGGCCTTCCTTCATCTTGCTGGATGGACGGGGTGAGGTAGTTATTCTATTTCGTGGGTCACATGGTCCCATTTGGGGTCCATTGCAAGTCATGTGTCATTTTGGCTCTGAGTTGGGAAGAGGAAGGAACTTGGAAATTATTTTGTGTAATTAATGAAATTGCAATAGAATCTCTTCTCTACCAAGACTTTGCCTGACTTCCAGGGTAGGAGAGATGCCCCTGAGAGGCCCTGGGAACTCGGTTGGGTGATGATGTAATAGAAAAGACTCCTTTCAGAACAGAGACATGGACTGGGATGGTGCCCATGCTCAAACCAGGGGAACGCATTACCTTTTGGTAGTCAACAAGGGCTTGAAACTTAGTAACAAAATTTCATGCATTAAAGCTGGAGGTGGTGTCTCATGCCTTTAATCCTACCACTTGTGGAGGCAGAGGTAGGAGGATCTTGATGAGTTCTAGGCCACCCTGAGACTACACACTGAGTTTCAGGTCAGGCTTAGCTAGAGCAACACCTCACCTGGGCCCTTTCCCTGCCAAAAAAATCCATAAATTATATGAGAGCTGAGGGAACATGCATGCCTACGAGAAGAGAGGAAGGAACATGTGAAAGAATTAAAGCTAGGAGGGGGTCCATGAGTATGAGCCATCAGTGGGGTAGATGCCTGAGCAATGCCAGGACTGGAGTTCCAGGAGTCTCATCCACCAGTGGGGAGGATGTCCTGAGGAATGCCAGGACTGGGGTTCCCACAAGCTGCCATCACGTAGGAGGATGCCTCTGAGTCCTCTTTCCAGAAGCTGACCTGATATGAGTTTGCGATTGTTGGTGGCCAAAATTTGGTCTGACTTTCGGACACTGAGATCCAAGGAGGTTCCAGGAGGCAGCCTGTGGGGCTCTGCCATCAGCACTGGAAGTGACTGCACCCTGTGCCTTCTTGTCTATGGCCTGAGTTTGGCTGGGAGAGTGAAATAAAGGCTCTGGAAAACAAAAACAATAATGAGGCTGTAAGAGATTTTGTATAGCTTGAATGGAGCTCTCTGGAGGCACGTTGATTTGTTGATTTTAGTACCGTTTGCTGATGTGAGAGCGGTCAGATCACCCTCAGAGTTCTGACTTTATTGAACAGATGGGTGGGAGGAGTGTTTTCTGATATGGGGGAACTGTGGCCTTAGGCTAGAGCTCTTTTTCTGAATTTTTCTGGAGTAAAAAATTGGGACTATACTAACAACATCTCAAGGTGATGGCCAAGGTCAAATCTGATCATGGAAAGGAAGCAGCTATGCAAGCTGTTTGAAATTAGCGCATTTCCATTTTTTTCACTTACCTGTCTTCTGCGACCTGTTTCTCAGAAAAACTAGTTCCTTGGTTTTTTTTTTAATATTTTATTTATTCATTTTCAAGCAGAGATACAGAGAGAGAGAGAGAGAGAGAGAGAGAGAGAGAGAGAGAGAGAGAGAGAGAGAGAGCAACCAGGGCCACCACCTTGTGGGTCTGGCTTATGTGGAACCTGGGGAATTGAACCTGGGACCTTAGGCACTGGAGGCAAGTGCCTTAACCTCTGAGCCATCTCTCCAGTCCTGTTTGTTTTTTTTTTTAAGATAAGGTCTTATGTAGCCCTTGTTGGCCTCAAACTTCCTCTGTAAACAGATATGACCTTGAACTTCTGGTCCTCCTGCCTCTGTCTCTTGAGTGTTGGGATGAGAGGCATGAACCTATACCTGATTCCAAGCCTTTTCCTCCATCACCCCCAGAGACGCGCTCTGGGCTCCTCCCCTTGATGCAGGCAGAGCCAGGGGACGGCAGTTGCCACGTTCCTCTTCTCCATCTCCACTTGGGCCATCAGATAGAAATGTTGAGTGAAATGCAAACTTTCGTGATATTTGAATTATTAGGAGCTTTGGATCTATTTCTTAGAAAACTTAGTATCATTCTCGTGAATCCTTAAAAAGTGGGTCAGAAGAAGAGAACCCTGCTCCTCACCCATCAGGCTTTGTGGGTGAATGAGGGAAGGCAGAGATGGATCCCCTCAGAGACGGTACCTTTCCTCCCTGCTGTGTTGGAGCCTGGTCCTCCAAGACACTTCTGGGGAGACTTTTTATGTGGCACTGTACTTAACTTTTTTTTTAAATATTTTATTTATTCATTTTCAAGCAGAGAGAGAGAGAGAGAGAGAGAGAGAGAGAGAGAGAGAGAGAGAGAGAGAGAGGTGAGAGAACCAGGGCCACCACCTTGTGGGTCTGGCTTATGTGGGTACTGGGGAATTGAACCCAGGGCCTTAGGCACTGGAGGCAAGTGCCTTAACCGCTGAGCCATCTCTCCAGCCCTGTACTAAACTTTTATTCATTTTTCTTTTCTTTTCTTTCGAGAAGGTTCTCACCCTAGCCCAGGCTGACCTGGAATTCACTATGTAGTCTCAGAGTGGCCTCGAACTCACAGCGATCTTCCTACCTCTGCCTCCCGAGTGCTGCGATTAAAGGCGTGTGCCACCAGGGCCAGCTTACACTTATTCTTTTTATCCCAATGTGTCTCTGTTTTGCAAAATACAAGCTACCGTCTCTAGCAAATGCTCGTTGGTTCATTCTGCGTGCCAGGAGTCTGGCCTAGCACTTGACATGCATGACCCCTTTTATCCTCACTACCCATGAGGTAGGTGCTGCCATTGATTCCTGTATCAGCTCGACCAATTTCATGAAGCTAAATAATTATCAGCATCCTGCTGGAGAGATGGCTCAGCGGTTAAGGCACTTGCCTCCAGTGCCTAAGGCCCTGGGTTCAATTTCCCAGAACCCATATAAGCCAGACCCACAAGGTGGTGGCGCTGGTGCTCTCTCTCTCTCTCTCTCTCTCTCTCTCTCTCTCTCTCTCTCTCTCTCTGCTTGAAAATAAATAAATAATTTTTTAAAAAAAAAATAATTATCAGCATCCTGATTACAATCCTACATCCACCCAATTTCACAGCACACCCTCGTTTTTGGCCTCAGCCATCCACATGGAAAAGCAGTTACCTTCCTTAATGAGCTGTAGCTGGGTGGCAGTTTGGGAGCTGCTTTTAGGTGTGTCCTGTGAATCTGTGAGTGTGGCTTTGCCTTTAACAGCCTTGTGGATCTTCTCATCCTCACGGAGCTGTGGATAAAGAACTGTTAATGGCAGCCGGGGACACGGGGTCTGAGGCTCAGAGCCTCGATGGTGAGAGGCCTAGGAAGACTGTGGTTCGAATTCTTGCAGATGGCCTTCAGCCGCCTGGAGTTGGTTCTACAACGAACTGGAGAACGAAGCCTGTGACGCTTAGGTTTGCACCTGAGAGAACACCTAACCTTTGAAAGCCTCCATTTCAGTGGTTTTCTGTGTCTGTGCAGGAGCCCAGCAGGGTCAGCACGAGGAGGTGTTCTGGGAATGGGCAGGAGACCCTATGAAGTTAGTTCCAGAAGAGACCAAGGAGGTAAGGAGGACAGGGCTTAAAGAGGGCGATGATGGAGCATTCGAGTCAGACCTCCAGAGAGTGCGATCCAGAGAGCTGTCAGAAGTCGAGGAGGCAGCTGAGATGTTGAGAGAATCTGCTCTTGTGCTGAGGGACTTAGGCTAAGGCACACGGCATAATTTCTCTTTAGTATTTATACTATTAAGCCTTGTGTTATCTGTGCTAGTGATTGAATCCAGAGCCTTGCAGATGCTGCACTTGCCCCAACACTGATCTGTCATCAGTCATTCGTACTCTGGTTTTTTTGAATGTTTATTGATTTGCGAGGAGGAGGGTGGGCACGCCAGGACCTTCTGCTACTACAAATGAACTCCAAATACATGTGCCACTTTGTGCATCTGGCTTTACACGGTACTGGGGAATTGAGGCAGGCCACCAGGCTCTGCAAACAATCACCTTTAACCCCTGAGCCATATCTCCAGCCCTTGTGCAAAGTTTGAACCTGTAGAAATTATTGTGGGTATTTTTCCTGGTCTTTAACAAGGCTTCAGGATTTGCCATTATTGTTATGGATCTCCAAATATCCTCACAATCTAAATGCATGATGGTGAATCTCGGGATTTCACACACACACACACACACACACATATGTAGATGTGTAGTTTTTGGTTTTTCTTCTTGGTATTTTCGAGGTAGGGTCTCACTCTAGCCCAGGCTGACCTGGAACTCCTTCTGTAGACCCAGGCTGGCCCTGAACTCACAGTGGTCCTCCTACCTCTGCCTCCTGAGTGCTGGGATTAAAGGTATGAGTCACTCCACCCAGCTCAGATATTTTTTAGTTTTGATTTAGGAGAAAGCCTTTGAGATAATACAATTGGAATCACAGAACACATTAGCAAGAAACATTCTCATGACCCTGCAGGATAAAGCTCCTGACAGACTCACCATTTGGATTTTCTTCCTTAGCTGAGCATTAGCTCTGGAAAGGCCTTTAGAAACCGAGTTCAGGTAGTAGATGGCCAGGCTGCAAGAGAAAAGCATGGCTCCTACAGTCTTGGGATCTTGGGAAAACGACCAGATCTGGGTGTCTTTCCTGGGGGCCCTGGTACAGTTACAAGACTTTGTCTCTGGAAGGAGTGACCTGGTTCTAACACCCTAAATTCTCTGCTAACACAGAGAGGGTCTCTGATCACCTCCACTGTCTCAGTTATATTGGGCATTTTAGCTTGCAGACTTCTCACTGAAGGTTGGCCACAGGAATCACCTGCTTCTGAAGAAGTGGGCTGGCAGAGCTTTTGTCTGTTTCCTGGGCACCTTCCCAGTGCCCGGCTCTGTGCCATGCACACCTCTCCTATCTCACTGGTTGTGATGAAACCTTGATGAAGCAGGAAGGATGACTCCCATGTTCACCCGAGGTCAGCCCACCCCTAGGTACTCCTTGAGCCTACACACATTCCTGAGAGAAGAGAGACAGCCACACTCCATGCTTGCTTTGTATTTGCCTGGAAATGGAACTGCAGATGGCCTGAAGTTCCTTTGCCCAGGATTTAGGGGTTTGGCTCCAACTTCAATTGGTTACCTGGGCAACTGGTGTTCTTTGGGTTTGCCCTGGAGTTTTCGTCCACAGAATCTGTGATTTGGATAGTACCTTCTGGGAGGAGAGGAGATGCACAAGCCAAAGTGCCACCTGGGTTGGATGCCGTGACACCTTCTCTTCATGACTTTTTAGACCCATTATTTATTTTCAAGCAGAAAGAGAGCTGGGGAGGATATGAATGTGCCAGGGCCTCCAGCTTTGTGCATCTGGCTTTACATGAGTACTGGGGAATCGAACCCAGGCCATTAGGCTTTGCAGGCAAGCACCTTAACCACTGAGCCATCTCTCCAGTCGCTAGACCCATTCTTAGTCACTTTCCTCAATGACTCTGAAGCTGAGGCTGCTCCAGGCCTGCTTTGTTCTATGACTGGGCCTTCCCTCTCTCCTTCAGGACTGGGCCATCTACAATTGCCTCAGCAGAAGAGAGGAGCCACGTGGTCTCCGGGACAGAGTGGATCGGAGGCTATCATGTGAGCTTCCTGAAGCAAGGACTCGGAGGACTATGGGATGAAGAGAAAGGTGGCCAGGTGACAGGACCAGAGTCTGTCTCGTAGGTCAGTTCTGTCCATCAGGAAGGAGCCAAAGGTCCAAGGGGTCGCTTGTCTTGCACGTGATCTCATAACCTAAAGTTTTCAAGGGTGGCTGTGTTCTCCCTGGGGTTGTTGACACGTTAACCCTTTCTCCTAGAGGCTGCAAGGGTCACGTTGGGGTGGGTCTTGGTTGTATAATTTCCTCAGGGGCCCACAGGGTGCCCTCTCGTGCCAAGACTAGAAGCAAGGATGTAAAATGACATTGGAATGTCTGCTGCTGTCTATGGCGGTGTCCAGGGCACAGAACAGGCTGAACAGATGAATACATTCAAGGGTTAGGCATTCTTGTTGGTGTTCTGTAGGCTTCCAGAATCTCTGAGTGAATTGACTTCCAGAAGCTCCTGGAGAAGCTCCAGCCCTTGCCAGGCCCTGGGCGGCAGCCAGGAACTGACAGGCCTCTGGAAGTTCTGATGAGGAGTGCTTGAAGCCATTTCTTTTCTTTCTTTATCGTTATTAATATTTTAATTAATTTATTTATAAGGAGAGAGAGAGAGAGAACCAGGCGGGGCCTCCAGCCATTGCAAACCAACTGCCAATGGATGTGGCTTTACCTGGGTACTGGGGAATTGAACCAGGGTTGTCAGGCTTTGCAGAGAAGTCCCTTAACTGCTGAGCCATCTCTCCAGCCCACAAAGCCATTTCTTGAAATAGGTAAAAATATGGCTAAGGAATAAGAAAGATGATTCTCAAAGGGAGGAGACTTTTGTCTTTCATTTATTTTTTACTTCTGTTTATTTTTTTATTCTGTTTTCATTTCCTACAAACCCTTGTGTTGAGGACTGAATGCCAATAAATCGCAGCAAGAGCTACTCTGCTACATATGAAACACCCACAGAAGCAGGTCATCTGTGAATAGTGTAACACCAGGTTCCAGGTGATGGGCGAGAGGGTGGCCCTCTTTCTGCTGCACCCTATTTCCTGGGATGAAGGGCTTCCTGCACTGGACTCCTGGTCCCTTGAAAGCTTTAGGTTATGTGACCACGTGCAAGACAAATGACCCCTCGGACCTTTGGCTCCTCCCTAATAAATGAGGTAATTAGGGATGATCAGGGAGAAAACTGACACAGAGTAGGAGCCTTACAAAACAGACCTTGGTCCCTTGGCCACGCATTTCTGTAGTAGGTTGGAAACCAGCAGCTCCAAATCATGGCCGTCTCTGGAGTGTTGGAATGGGTGTGGGACCTCTTCAAAGGAAGCTTCCAGAGAACTGCCATTGATTTTTCCATTGACAACATCTTTAAATCAAATAACTGGGGCTGGAGAGAAGCCCCAGTGGTTAAAGGGGCTTGTTTGCAATGCATGATGGCCTGGGTTTGATTCCTTAGTAAAGCCAAATGCACCAAGAAACCCATGCATCTGGAGCTCATGCAGTGTTCAAAGAAATAAATAACTATTAGGACCACATTTTCAAGTAACTAAAGGAAACCATGTCTTAGGAGACTAAATTGGGGTTCTAGAAAATACTTATTTAACAAGAAAGGAGGGACACGTGCTGCTGGGGTGAGCACTGGTGATGCCGCTCACTGGATTGATGCTTCTTACCTTCCTTGATTTCTTCCTTCCCTAGTGTCTTCCTTGAGCACCGTCTTGGCATTAGGCCCGTCATGGCAAGGAAGGGATGGCAAAACAGTTTGCCTCAAAGGGGACGGGAGGTAAAGAGAAAGACAGAGGAGCCTCACCAAGATGCAACCCCGAGGACACATTCCTAGTGTCAATCTGAAGAGATTTAGGAGACAGTGAGGCACACCTCTGCTCCTGTATGTGAGGGTGGTTCTGAGAAGGGTTCACCGAGGGGGGAGACACCTGGAACGTGGTGCCATTTTGCTGTGGCCTGGGGACCAGATCCAAAGGGGAAAGGAGAAAGTAGCTGAGCACCAGCACTCCTCTCTCTGTGCCTCCTAGCTGTCCGAGACAGACCTGGAGAGATGGCTCAGTGGTTAAGGTGCTTGCCTGAAAAACCTACCAACCTGCATCCAGTTCCCCAGTACCCAAGGAAAGCCAGATTCACAAAGTGGTGCGTGCATCTGGAGTTCGTTTGCAGTGACTAGAGAGGTGCTCTGAAAATAAATGAATGAATAAATGAAAGATTTAAAAAAAAAATAAAACTTTGTTCCGCCACCTTTCTTGTCACGGTGGATTGAACCCTCTAAAACTTGGAGTAAAATCAACCTTGTAAGTTGTTTCTGTCAGGTTTGTGATCAGTGATACAACAGTAACTAGTATTCCCAGTGACCTAAGTAGGTCCAGCTAGGTCGCAACCTCTTCAGATTTCCAGAACCACCAAATATAGTGCCAAGCAGCTAGAAACCAACCCTTCCCAAAGATCCAGAGACACCCCCTTGCTTTCCTGAGAGACTCAGGGCCTAGAGTCCTTCCTTATTTCCAATTAACCTCCTGGAAAGGTACCAACGCCACGGACCCCTTGTCCTCAGAGGGGTGCATTGTCCCTGGGCTTCCCAGCAGGGGTAATCATGTGCTTCACGTTTCATTTCCCTGCCCACCCTCTGATCTTTGTCTCAAGGGCTGCTTCCAGACAGTCTTACTAGGAGGGCGAACTGGAAGGCCATGCCTAGGAGCATGCTGGGATGACAAGGGGAAGTTTCCATGATGGGCAGGCAGGAGTTCTGCTCACTTACAACATCAGCAGGATGGCTGGAATGATCAGGCCTGGATTCGCAAGAAAAGCAAAGATCTTGCTCAGGAAGGTCGGAAAATCATTTTCAATTGTCTCGTGGAGAACGTCATACATTCTGTTTTTCCCACTAGAAAGAGGAGAGGACATATTTAGTGTGACGTAAAGCTCTTGCAGTATACCTAGCGCTATCCTGACCCCCTGGCTCCCCCAGTGCCGCTCCATGCTGCTTCCAGAGAACCAGACTCTGTCCCAAAGGGACTGCAAGTAACTCAAGTCCCATGAGGAGCTGCCTCAGTACCACCCAACCTCCCAAACTCTACTGCTCGCCTGTGTTTGGCACCTTTCTTAGCAAGAAAAAAAGTACTCACACAAACCCTTTTTTCAGAACTAGAGTGTGGCCATGCTACCCAGGCTAAGCCTGAACCTTGGCCTTCAAGCAGTTTGGACTACAGAAGCATGTAGCACCTTCATGAAGTGTGTGTGTGTGTGTGTGTGTGTGTGTGTGTGTGTGTGTGTGTGTGTGTGTGTGTGTGCATGCCGTGGCACAGGTGTGGAGGTCAGATGACAACTTCACAGGTTGGTCTTATGCCTTCCACTTCTTTTTGTGGCAGGACTTCTCTTCCTCATGTTATTCTTTGCTCGCCTGGTCACAAGCTTCTGCTCTTCTGGGGCTATTTTCATGTGTCCACCTCTCATCTCTCTGTCTGCATGCTAGGATTACAGAAGCCCACCATGACTTCCAGCTTTTTATGTGGGGGCATGGTGTTGCAGTCAGTTTTCTAGTTGCTGCGCAGAAAGAACCCAAACAAAAGCGGCTTGTAGAGGAATGGGTTTATTTGGCTTACGGACTCGAGGGGAGACTCCATTCTGGCAGGGAAAACGATGGCATGAGCAGAGGGCTGGACATCACCTCCGCCACAGCACTGCAAACAGCGGCAGGAAGGTGTGCCAAATACTGGCAAGGGGAAGCTGGCTTATAACCCCATAAGCCCACCCCCAACAACACAGCTCTAATGAGGTTCTAATTCCCGAATTGCCATCAACTGAGGATCGACCTATCAGAACACATTCATTTGTTTGTGGGGGACACCTGTATCAAACCATGACACATGGGAACTGAACTCCTGTACCTAGGTTTGAGTGAGAAGTGCTTTAGCTGCTGAGCTATCTCCCCAGTCCCTATTTTTTTATTCTTTAAAAAATATTAATTATTTATTTGTAGGGAGATCGAGAGAGAGAGAGAGAGAGAGAAAGAGAAAGAGAGAGAGAGAGTACAGTGTACACAAGGGCCTCTTGCTGCTACAAACTCCAGATGCATGGGCCACTTTATGCATCTGGCTCGACGTGGGTACTGGGGGATCAAACCCAGGCTGCCAGGCTTTGCAGGCAAGTGTCTTAAAATGCCCAGCCATCTCCCTAATCCCCATTTTTCTATACTCTAATGGTATAAAACTACCTATGGTGTAGCTGAAGGACTCAACAGGGAGCCTCCCCTGGGTTTGACAAAACTTCAAGGTGCCTCGAAAGCATCCGCAACTCCCCTTCAACCAGGGTTACCCTAACATAGGCCTCTGCAGTATTTTTATAATAATAATTGAAATTGTCCCCAAATTTCTTAGAATCACCGTGAGGACCGAATCCAGAGATACTGCCCAGAGACTCCTAGACACTGGTGGCTCCTCCCGGCTATTTTAGTTCAAAGATGCTGGTTCAAATCCTTGCTTTCCCTTGTATCAGCTGTTGAGTATCAATTTAGTTCTTCTCATTCTTACTGTCTTCTTTATCTTGTGTTCCCCACTAGAGCTGTGCAGTCAAATGTGACGACTGACAACGATGTAAAATCAGTTAAAACAAAATAACTTAAACATTCTTATTGTTTAGTCAAACATTTCAAGTGTCTGACAGTCCTGCGGCTACTCCGTTAGGAGGGCACATATGGGATGTCTGCAAACAGACTGGAACTTCCATTGCACAAACTAACGTTTGAGATCTTTGAGCGAGCTACTGAAAATTTCTCTTGGTTTTCTCCTCTCTATCAT
>PVHP010053818.1:0-10650 GCA_004024765.1 Zapus hudsonius | reverse complement strand
GAGCAATGAGAAAATTAACTTGTCTAATCCCCAAAGCAGAAAGCTGTGAAGGAGGCTGCCTCCATGTTCAGCACCATAAACACAAGAATCTGCAAGCCTTGGGCAACTGGCTGGCTGAGCCAGGGTTGAGGAATTGTGGTGGTGGGAAGAGGGGCTGCTTTTTGTTGTTTTCTCTATAGGCGTTTCAGAGGAATGGATGTCTAGAACTCTGATCTCTTGGCTGCAGGAGAGTAGGAGGAAGAGATGATACTGTTGCCCGACTGCTTCTCAGTCTAACTATGCTGGTGGGAATGAGTAGGTGGAGAAAGATCACTAGGCTTCCAAGGAACAGAGCTAATAGGAAGTGGAGACAATCTTAATAAAAACTTAATGAGGGTTCTAAAGGATATGTGCTTAAAGAAAACTTAAGAGTTTTTGGAATCAAAAGAAATTCTGAATTTAAAAATTTATTAGGAAATACAGTTAGGGTTCTTTGTGTGTGCTCTAACAGATCTAGTGACATTCTCAGAAGACAATAATTAAGTCAGCAATTAGCTTTTTTTACTTTATGAATTCTATAAACATCTTTAATTTCTTTCGTTTTAAATTTTTATTTATTTGTAAGCAGAGAGAGAGATAGAAGAGAGACAGAGAGAATGGGCACACTAGGGCCTCCAGCTGCTGCAAAGGAACTCCAGACACATGCACCACTTTGTGCATCTGGTTTTGCGTGGGTACTGGGGAATTGAACTCCAGTTGTCAGGCTTTGCAGGCAAGTGCCTTCATCACTGAGCCATCTCTCCAGCCCTCTAATTTCTCCATTTGAATCTTTATCTCTAGTATTATTCATTACTTCCATCTGAACTTTCATAAATCTTTTCAAATCTTCTTTTAAAAATTACCAATAAAAAATTACCAATAATTTATTGATGGGATCTAATTGTTCAGCCTGAACACCCTTTCTCGAAGTTCAATGGCCCAGGTTCAATTCCCCTGTACCCATCTAAAGCCAGAGTCACAGACAGGGTGGTGCAGTTCATTTGCCTTGGCAGAAAGCCCTGGTGCACCCATTCTCATTCATTCTCTCTCTCTCTCTCTCTCTCTCTCTCTCTCTCTCTCTCAAATAAATAAAATATCTTAGCCAACACAGCAGAGTCACTGCATTCCATGTGGTGACAGGTCTCAAGGGAGGGTAGCGAGCTCCATCTCATCCCTAAGCAACACTACAGATTCAAAGCAAAACACAGGCCCACAGGCAACTCCAGGGCTTGGGTGTCTAGGGGTCACAAATTTCTGCACAATGTCTTCTCTCTTCTTCCCTCTTGAGCCTCAAAGAATTCACTCCGAGTGGTTTTAATGGTGTCATTTCTGTTGTTACTTAACGTTGATTGAGTCATGAGGCAGGAAACACATCAGTGAACTCTGGACTAGTAGACTGCGGCTCTCCATTAGCTCCACAAAGCCATCGTTCAGAATGGCCCTCACACTCATGCAACTACTTCCTGAGATGGAAAAATAGCTCAAGGATTCATATCTACTCCTGAGAGAAAGAGAGTCCACTGCTACTTTTAAAAAGTTCTGTGGTTCCGCCCTTTGAAAGTGTTGTGGACCCTGCTGCCCCTGAAAGAGAAATAAGAGAAAGAAGCTTCTGGAAAGATGGGGGGGATAGGAGTGGGAGGAGGTGGAGCAGTTAAGTAGTAACAGCCTTTTTCAGGTCTCATTTAGAATAACAAAATATATAACAGTAGTAGTTTGCCACATTCTACCATTTCTACCTCGTTCATATTTCTTAGATTCATAGCAGCAGAAAGAATTCTCTTAAAGAACATGTTTCAGTCTTCTCATTCAATCAATGGAAGAATTACATATTCCTGACATTTAGGTGACTTGCCTGAGGCCAGACAATGACTTGGTGATGTGGACAGAGCAGCAAGGGCTGTCTTTCTCATCCACCATCTTTTCCACGACCAGGTCCTTTGTTGCCAGGACTCACTATATACACAAGGTTCACTCCAGCTTTTCCTTGTGCTGCCCTTGTTTTACATCCAGGCCGAATGCTCCAACTCAGGGCTCTAGCTGAATGAAAGCCGGGAGGTGTCAGTGATCACAAGCTTGTGGCCTGAATGCTGGTTGAGGGTGAGGTAAGTGGAGCACTTCCAGACTAAACCACTGGAGCCTCCTCCATGTCTCAGAATGGCCCACATGTGAACTCAGCCCATTTTCTGCAATTTCTGATAATACTCTTGTCTTTAACCAAATGAACTGACTGGTACAAACTCCAGAGCAATAATAACTCAGTAAGGTTTAATTGATGACTCAGTTCATCAACCTCAGAAGCAAGAAAGCGACTGGTCATTTGTCATTATGGTAATGGGTACAGTGGTCTGGGATGTCACAGCTGAGGTACTGGAACCATGGACTTCCTCCTTTTAGGAAATTAATATGATATAATTAATTTTTGATATTAATATGAACTGGTAGAGATAAATAGGAAGAAATGAAATAACATGTGAAAGACGAGCTGTGGTGTTATGGACTGACCCCACGAGCCTGCAGCTTCTGTTATTTCTCTTCAATATAAACTGTTTGTCTTCACGATCCTCTAAAGGGAATCCAGTGTGTGTGTCATCAGCTGGATGCTTCCTTCCACACTGACCGCTCTGTGATTTCAGAGGTCTAATTTACACCCATCACCAAGGAGCACTACTTTGTGTCTGTGGAGGTAACGAGCAAAGAATAGAGACAGAATTATTATGAAAACGATGTTTTTGTGCTAAGTACAGGCAACCAGAATCACTACAGGCCATGTGAACCCATTGCAGCCTAGAAGTATGACCAGGCAACTGTCTCCGTAGCACCTGTCTCCCCAGAACCTGCTCTGGAGTAAGCAGGACCATATCTTGGTGGAAATGGTTATCTGAGCTCATTATATATCACACCCATCATATAACAGTAATGCTGTAACTTTGAATATTCTTTGGAATTACATTAGAGAATTATGTGAGATTCCCTGTGTAATGAACATAAAGGCTTTATGACTGAATTTTAATAACAAATCAAAAGAATTGAGATGAATCTGTGAGATGTTACACACATCTCATGCTTCTGTTTTAAAAAGATTTTTATGTATTTATTTGCAAGGAGAGAGAAAGAAGGAAAGAATGAAAGAGGGAATGAGCATGCCAGGGCCTCCTGCCATAGCAAACCAACTCCAGACACATGTGCCACTTTGTGCATCTGGCTTTACATGGGTACTGGGCAATTGAACCTGGGTCAGCAGGCTCTGTAAGCAAACACCCTTAACAGCTGATCCATCTCTCCAGCCCAAAAAAAATGCTTGCAGTTTTTTTTTTGAAGTAGGTTTCTTTTTTATTTTACTGTTTGAAGTAAGTTTTCTTTTTTCTTTTTTTTGAAGTAGGTTCTCACTTTAGCCCTGGCTCACGTGTAGCTCACTCTGTAGTCCCAGTCTGGCCTTGAGCTCACAGAAATCATCCTACCTCTGCCTCCCAAGTGCTGGGATTAAAGGAGTGCGCCACCACGCCTCAATTCATACTTCTTTAAGAGAGGACACTCTATGCGTGAATACAGAATAACTGTGACATCAACTATGAATCAAGGAAAAGTTCAAATAAATGCTGGCATCAGGTTCCTTGGACAGAAGAAGCAGTGCTAGACTGAGAAGATTAAATGACCACAATCCAATTAAAGGCCACGCTTGCTCAAAACATGGGAGATGTGGCTGTTGTGGTGTGTGGCTTCCCAATGATGGCCTGGATGTATTTTGCTGATTGCACTGGGCACACCAGAGGGATTGTGAAGAGTAATAACAAAAGCAGGCCTGCATGCACTCTGTTTTTGCTACGAGCAAAGTCTAGTCCTGAGAGCATGAACATTTGTCCTCAGGGAACTTTTCTCTCCAATCAGCATCATCTCAGAAAGGCAGAAAATGGAAACCGCTTTGGCAAATAATGCTACCCTGTAATTCTGCATTATCTTTGATTAATGAAGCGGGAAGAGCATTCTCCGGTGAAGACTGGTGCAGGGGTTGGCATCACAGTTTAGATGACTCCATCAAGAAGTGATTTCTTCCCCTGCCTTGCAATTGCTCTTACCTGGCTCCAAGTCTTTTGGACTCATCTTCTTAGGAGGAGTGTGTTTTCCTTGCTCATGGTCTGAGACTTGGAGTCAGGAATGGGTATCAATAATTCATGCTCTCAACAGAAATTCATTTTCATAATTTCCCAGAGCATTGCTTTCCTTCAAACCCTCAGTTTCAAAGGTTTCCCAAA
Organism: Zapus hudsonius; assembly: GCA_004024765.1. Classification (NCBI taxonomy): domain Eukaryota; kingdom Metazoa; phylum Chordata; class Mammalia; order Rodentia; family Dipodidae; genus Zapus; species Zapus hudsonius. The sequence goes on along the minus strand of PVHP010053818.1, from coordinate 6,382 downwards.
GCAAATATTCTGTTTTTCAAAATTATGATAAAAATATGTAACAAAATGCCTCCTTAACTACTTCTAAATGTACAGTTCATTGGTCTGAACTGTATGAACTGGTATGACAATGGTATCCACATTGTTGTACACTTCCCAGACCTTTTTCATCTTGCAAAACTAAAACTCTCCACCCATTGCACAACAACCTGTTTGCTTCTCCCTCCAGCTGCTGACAACCACCATTCTACTTTCTAGTATTAGCGATGATGATGATAGTGAAATCATGTAGTATTTCTCTTGTGTGGTAGGCTTGTTTCACTTAGGATAATGTCCTCAAGATTTATCCATGTTGTAGCCTATGTCAGAATTTCCTTGTGTGTTAGGGCTTAATCATATTCCATTGGATGAGGCAATAGTTTTAATGAATGTCCCCCATGGGTTCATAATGTTTTAAATGCTTGGTCCCCAACTGGTGGCAATTTGGAAGATGAAGCCTTGATGGAGGAGGTGTGTTGCTGGGGGTGGGCTTTGGTGTGTTATAACCGAGCATCCCCCTTGTCAGTTCATGGGAGGAAGGGGTTTATTTTCATCTTACAGATGCAGGGGATCTTTGCTGGAAGATGCTGGCTCCCATTCATAACTCCGAGCAGAGAGAGAGAGAGAGAGAGAGAGAGAGAGAGAGAGAGAGAGAGAGAGAGAGAAATCACAAGCAGCTAGCAGACACCAAAGAGCAGCAAGCACAAAAATCTGCCAGAGCCAAGACCTCTCTGCATATCTTGGAGCCGGAATTCAGATCTGCCCCCAAACACACTTCTGAGCTGGACCTACCCTCCTCCCGGTGACATCTCCTCCAGCTAGATGGCTGGAGATCCAAGTTACAGACTTAAAAAAATAGCTGAGTCTATGGGGGACATACATTCAAACTACCATACCAACATAACAAAAAAAAATGTCAGCTCAAAATTTAGTGAGAGATTCCATCTCAAGGAAATACATGAGTGAGCAACAGAGCATTAGAGGATACCTGGTGTTCTTCTCTGCCCCACTCATGCATGTATACGGGGTGTGCACCCATGTACACACATGCACACACCACACATCTTTCACATAGGCATAACAACTATATCTTCCTTTTCTTAGAATCTTCTGTCCTTGAGCTTTTTGCCTTAGAATGCGTTTCTAGAAATGGAATGATTTTGTTAGAGACTAGTATTGCTAGTTTTATAGTGAACCTCAGAAAGGATTAAAAAATACAATTTTGTGGGAATCTAGTCCAAATACCCCATTTGATGTATATTTAAATCAATGCTTCCTGAATTTATTTGTGTCATCTAATAGGAATAATTTTGGCTATAAGCAAATAAAAATTAAGTCCAAATAATAGCGATTTAAACAGTTGCATATATTTTTAACATAATAACAAGTCTAGTGCTGACAGGTCCTGGGCTGGCAAATGCCCAAGGAAATCGTCATGAACCAAGATCCTTTACTTTTTTTTTTCCATTCTTAGAAAATGCTTTTTGTCTTCATGGCTGCACTGTGGCTATGACACCTCTAAGCCTTGAACTGGCTGTAGAGGCCTGACAGGGAAGAAGAGGGAAAGGCTGAAGGGTTCTCTCATCGCCCCATTCTGGTCAAATGCTTCCCCACGAGCTCCAGCTGATAGTTGCAGCTTGGAAGCCACGGTTCAGAACCAGGTCCCATAGTCCCACTTCACTTCGGGTTAGGAAAAAGAGAGCATTTTATTTTTTGTTCTTTTGTCTGGAATAATGATGAAGTAAGGCGATAGGAATGGCTTTTAATTAAAAAGGAGATGGTATTTGTCACATGACTTTCATGACTTCAAATTAAAAAAGAACGAAAGGATTTTCCTTTGTTGCAATTAAATGGCAAACTCAAGAGAAGCTATAGAACTGTGTCCTCCTCTAAATTCTTCTACCGTGTGCTTCTATCAGAGGCCCAAGAAATGCTTATAATATGCTGAAAAAGTCAGTATGTGATCCCTGGAAATTAACATGGGTTAATTAAGAAGTTATATTAGATTAGCCTCATTTTCTTTGACAGAGTTTCTTGTCTCATACTTGAGAGAATATCAGACATAGTCTCTTGACTGAACTATGTATGCAAATAGACAATTGTAGGCTCATTATAGTCTGATTCATTTTTTTTAAGACAAGGTCTCACATAGCTTAGATTAGCCTTGAACTCGCTATGGAACAGGATGACCCTGAACTTCTGATACCCCTTCCTCCACCTCCTAAGTGCTGAGCTTACAGGCATGATCCATCATACCCACTTAAAGCAAACTCTTTTCATATTGTCACTGCTGTTGTCCTAGGAATTCAAAGCAGGGCTTCACACATGTTAGTCAAACACCTTACTACTCAGCCCTCAGCTCAGTGTTTTACTATAAATTTCAATAACGATGCTGACTAGTGGAACACTGTCATTTGTTCTCTATGAATGCCTCTGGCAGTGTGTGTCATATGCAAATATTTAGGAACCAGCTGTGGGGAAAAAATGACCACCAGGCTGGATGGAGGTGTCTTGGGCACATTGCACACTCAGATCAAAGCCTTATCCTTTGCACGAGTACACCTGTCAGAGGTTTCCTTGAGGGTGTTTCACACCAGGCTTGCTCTCAGTCAGTATCCAAGAGCCAATGCCTTGCCTCAGATCACAAATTTCAGATCCAAAGATGGGTCAATGAGGGTCAAAAGACAACAAGAGGAAGTTTAATGGAAACAAATGTTAATGCCTTCAATTTGGCCTCCAAATGAGCTGCAAAAGCAGAACCATTAAAGGATATATTAGTTTTCGTGGGTGTGTATAAGCTGTTAAAATGAGGAATAAAAATGATAAAAAATGAGAACAACTTCATGACAGAGCCTATTAAAAATGATGGGGCTGTCTGAGGAAGTATAGTATTCTCCATGACCTCATTTGTTCATGGCTGATGTGGGTCCTCACTGTGAAGCACCATACTTGAATATTGATCCAGAAAACCCTTTCTTTCTTGAAGAGATAATAATTTTATTTTATTTTTGATGCAGGGTCTCACTCTAGTCAAGGCTGATAAGGAACTCACTCTGTATCCCATACTGGCCTTGAACTCATGGTGATCTTCCTATCTCGTTCTCCCAAGTGCTGAGTGCTGGGATTAAAGGTGTGCACCACCATACTAAACTACTGTTTTTATTTTTATACTTTATCATAGAGATTGCTCATGGGAAGGAATTGTCTCATCTGGACCTAAAATATTTTCTGTATTCTAATTAAACAGGCTCCCACTATTTTATGTGACAATGATCCACATTGAAAAACTTCAGCTCTGGGCTTAACACAGTCCTCACTTGAGCTGGGCTTCATAGTATACACCTGGAATCCCAGCATTTGGGAGGAGAAGTCAGTAGAATCAGGAGTTCAAAATCAGCCTGGACTACATGAGACTCTGTCTCAAAAAACTAAACAATTAAACCATTCCAGGCCTTCACATGTATCCCTTCTTCTCATCTTACTTTATAAATTTATAATCTCAGCACCTCCCCAATTGGAGGTCTACTTTTCCTTCTCGGCAAATGAGTGTTGGAGAAGTCAATCTATCAATTAACAGTTGTACTTACTCTGTCCTTAGAACAGCTGAACACAGTCACTGAGACAGACATCCTGTTCAAATAGGAGAAAGACAATGAAGTCAACTGAGAACCCTGTTCAGACAGTGGGAACAGCTGTTTGGACAAAGCTCAAGGCAAACAATGGCTGGAAAGGACAGTTTGGGGAATGAGAGGAAGGTGTTTTTGCAAAGGTGACATGTGACTTGAATGAGTGTGTAAGACTTGGCTTTGCATCTCCAGAATGCCTTGGCTGTATTCCCCTCCCATCTTTATATTGTTCTCAGTGCCTAACCTATTTATATTCCTGGAGGGCTGGGGGGGGGGGGAATGTGAGCTCCCTGACAGCTAAAAAAAAAAAAAAAAAAAGCCAGTCACACAACCTGGAAGTGAGAATGAGCTTTTTCCCTGAGGGATTCACTTTAGCCAGAGAGACAGAAGGCAGGAAGAACTGACAGGAAAGTTCCTCTCCTCCAGAAAGACCACCGCTTGCCTCATGAGTCCTCAGTGAGAAGCTTAGGGGAGCTAGCAAGCAGGTGTTTGTTTGGTGTGGCTGTCATCATTTTCTGACTTTCCAGTTTGTACTTATTTCCCACCTTACTTTTGCTATGGACTCAATGTTATTTGTCCTTAAATTCTTTATATTGGAGGTTTGGTCCTTGGTGGGGCAATAGGAAGCAGAGACTACTGTGAGGTTCTTAGGTCATTGAAAAGGTGCCCTCAGAAGAGATTATGGAGGGTCTCAACAGTTAGAGATGCTTCCTTGCAATATCTGAGAGCCCAAGTTCGATTCCTCAGTACCCACATAAAGCTAGATACACAAAGTAGTACATGCATCTGGAGTTTGTTTGCAGTGCAAGAGACCCTGGTGTGCCCATTCTCTCTACATCCCTCTCTGCTTGCAAATAAATAAAAAATAACTATTTTCAAAGAGAAATTATGGGACTCCAATCTCTCCAGCTTCCTGTTTGATGCTATTCTTCCCTCTTGCCGGTATTCTTTCTGTGGTGATGACATCATTCAGAAGATGCCAGCAACCATGCGTTTGAGCCTTCACTTATGAGCTAGATCAACCCTAATGCTTTGTGATAGAAATGTATCAAAGATAAATATACTTTCCTTGTCTCGTCATTCTTGAGTCCTGGGATAAAATTCCCTATAAAGCCTTGTTTTATAAATTTTGCCTCAGGAACTCAGGCAAACACAAGCAAAGATTTAGAGTAGAACCACTATTCTGGAATTGTGCACAAAGTTGCTTAAGTCTGTGTAGTGAGTTTGCAGGCAGACTGCAAGATTTATTTAATTTTTAAGGACAGTGTAGTAACTCTGGGCATGTAGTAAGGACTGAGCTGGGGGTTAGAATTTAGATAATGCCCAGTATAAATTCTAGTGCACCCCAAAATTTAAGGAGTACCCAAATTCTTGTCTACAAAGTTAAAGAATTAAAATCATAGACAACCAGATAGATATTAAGGTATGGTGGGAGACTTTATTTAAAGGAACATGGGGAGGTACAGAGTTCTCCAGCCACCGTTGTGGGAGAACATGTGGGAGAGGTTTTAGTCAAAATTTATGCTGTGTTTTTTTATTGTCCATAATGAGTTACATTATTTAATGGGCTAACGAGTTGTTTTCCCCAGTTCCCCAATGCCTCTCTTCCCCATCCCCAATCAGCTGGGTATCCTCCTCTGTGGGCAGTCAGGATCAGTCCTTGGGCCAGGGGATCATGGATAGCCTAGTATTCAGCCCAGTTCTCCTGGCCCTAGTATGTTGTTACTCAGGGGCATCATGCCTCTGGATATTCTCCCCCACCACGGCTCTCACAATCTTTCTGCCCCCTCTTCTGCTCAGTTCCCTGAGTCGTGGTGGGTGAGTATTAAGGCTGCTTTAATGTTGAGAACTTAGGGGTCTTTGTGTTGAAAATCATTGGTTTCTGTCTCACTGGCTTATTCTATGTTGATTGAATGGCTGTGGCTGTCGGTCCCTTGTTCATTCCATCATTCTCTGTGGGGTTTAACTAAACAGGCAGGAAAGAGAAAGATAACAGAGGGCTCCCATCATGAGAAAAAGTTTATGTGGGAGATCTTGAGTCCCCCTCACCCCAGCCTTTACCTGGAAAATGAAAGTCCTTCTAGGATGCCACGTGGACGAGAGAGACAGGCCTTTGATCTAGAGAAGCTTTTAAAATTTACACCAGGTAAGTCAGAGACATAGCTGATTGGTCTATACTTGACCAATCAGTTTTTGCACCTAGGTTTGAGCTCTGGCTAGAGACACCTCCCACTGAAGGGGAGGGGGTCTATGGAGCTTGTCTGAACTGTCACAATGTGTCTAGACACCAGACGACTTGCACACTAGTTGACAGTTTTAATGCTAGATCACACTGCAATCCTCTGTGTGTGTGGTTGCACACATTCATTCAACCATGTTAACAAAATTGGATAGTTTTTGGTGGTCATTCTGATAAAAGCAATATCATGCAAAAAATCAGCAAGGAGCAAGACATGAGTGTGGTGATGGCCATTGATTCCCAGGCTTGAGAAGTTGTGCCTGGCCCTCTCCTGTCTTGTAAGTAAGTCATCAAGCAACTTGAAATGAAATGCAAACTTTCTGTGGTGTTGTTGTTTCAAGTTTTTAAACAGCTACTAAAGTTGCTAAGGCACAAATGTTCCTTAAACTGTTTGCACCCAAGTACGTAGTAATTTATACATTAGGTTCACTATAAATGTTGGTCTAGAGGTGTCAGAAAAGATGGTTACTGGGACATTGAGATGGATTTCTGTGCTGCA
>PVHP010053817.1:0-10648 GCA_004024765.1 Zapus hudsonius | reverse complement strand
AATAAAATATTTTTTAAAATATTTCTATGTGGGCTGGAGAGGTGGCTCAGCTGTTAAGGCACTGCCTCCATTGCCTAAGGTCCCAGGTTCAATTCCCCAGTACCCACATATGCCAGACCCACAAGGTGGAGGCCCTGGTATGCTCGCTCTCTCTCTCTCTCTCTCTCTCTCTCTCTCTCTCTCTCTCTCTCTCTCTCTCCCCCTTGAAAATGAATAAATAAAATATTTTTTAAAAAGAGTATTTCTTTAAAAATATTTCTATATGTAACCTTCTATGGTCTGTGGATTTCATTCAAAATTCATAAAACAATGTAACAGGCTGGGGTTCAGGAAAGAATCCTTGAACCCCCAAACCCTGAGTTCGTGTCTGTTATTTAACCAAATAATTGCCAAACCAGACTAAGAAGGATAATGATTAAATTGTTATATCTATTGAAGATGGTATAAAACCAAGGGAAGGGAAATGGATATAGCCATGTGATCTGAGAGCCCAAGTGATGGGCCTGGAAGAAACCTGAAAAGAGATTTAAAGAGGAAAGAGAAGAAAGTGCAGAGAGCTCCTGAGAGCCATATGGTTGGGGGATTTCTCCTGGCTGGGCTGAGATGAGGGGAGACTTACCAGGACCTTGAAGTTCAGGAGTGATGGACAGGCAGCCAAGAGAGACCTTGCCCCTAAACCACCTACCTGGGTCCTGCTGACTCAGTAGAACTTTTGCATAACCTTGACTATCCAGCACCCCAACTCCTGAAATAATGCCCAACCAAGATTAGAGAATAGCTCCATAGCTCCCCCAAATCCCTCCAATTTCCCATATCAACTGCATCATAGGACAATCACAGGAGAGAGGGTGGTTTGCAGAGGTAGAGGCTGGTGGAGGTGACATTCTCTCCTCTTAGCCCAGAGGTATCCTCAAGTATCATTCCGGAAAGCAGTCCCAGAGTGCCAGGGTTAGCATGGCCAGGTGGTAAGGAGAGAGGGGGATGATAGAGAGCTCTGAGACTAACACTGAGCACCTACTGTGCCAGGTACAGAGCACTCTTCATTCTAGTCTTTGCCTTGCAGAGCAAGCATGACTGTCCCAATGCCTAGATGAGGAAGACGTGCTCTGAGGAAGGCTCCGTCCAGTCCAATGATCATGACAGGTGCATACTTCTCCTTCATGCCTAGCCTCCAGTCCTTCCAAGGCCAGCATTGCTGCTCTTCTTAGTGTGAGTGCACCAAAAGGAAACAAAAGGCTCCAAATCCTGTGCTTGCCACCCCAGGGCCAGCCCCTCCCCCACTCCTGTCCCAGGCTCTGGAAACAATTACATCGGAACACATTAGCAGGCAGGAGCTAAATGCTGAAGTGTGTGTTTCCTGCTCAGAGGGATCTGGTATCGCTGACTCTGCAAGGGTTGTTATTAAGTGCCTTAGAGCTGGGGATGGAGCCTGGTAGAAGCAAAGACCAGCAGAAGGTGGGCTGGAACACCCCCACACACACACACCCGGAGTTCAGCTTCCTCCCTTATTGAAAGAACAAGAATTGCTGGATGAGCTGAGAGGGGATCATGCTTAAATGCCTTTTTTAAAAAGCAACAATAACAATCTTTGAAAGATACAAATGAAGAGAGGGTGGCCAGGAAGGGAAGGGGATCTGGTTAATGAAATAAATAGAAGTCAGAATTGAAAGGAGAATGGGAGTTGTGGAAGAAAGCCAAAGCTCCCCCTTTCCCACCCTGAGATGGAGATGTGGGATGTTTCAGGGGCTCTTCCAAGTCATAGGGACCAGTCAAGTCCCATTCACATCCATGACATTTGTGAAGCATCTGCCTTGTTGTCGAGGCCACACGAGTGGCTGCCAGAATCAACTTGTAGCTTTAAGAGTCAGATAGTATTAGCTCTGACCCCCCAACTCAACACACAGACAGTCACTTCCTCCTGCTGCTGGGCCTCCTAGGGGTGGGGTCCAGATGCTTCCCAAGCCCCTCTCACTGTGTGTTTCTGCTGCTGTGACTCTCTTTCATGGGCTATACACTGTCACTCTCCCTTGCTGTATTACCCACACTAGACACAGTCTGGCCTCCTCTCTCTCCCCTACCCTCATCCCAACCCAAGCCTGTGAAGGGTGGATTTGCTGTAGGTATCTTAACAACTGGCAGAATTCCCAATGCCCTGCACACACATCTCCTGCCTAAGCCCAGGCACCCTCCTCCCTTGTGCACTCAAGTCTCTTTACTCTCACATGTACCCTACTCATTCCTGCCCTACTGTCCTGCCCTGACCTTGGCACCATACATTTACTCTGTTGGCAATGCTCTTCTTCTGTGTTTTTATTTTTCCCCTGGAGGAGTCTGTGACAGTTTCAGGCCTGACCCTTCTTCCCCTGAATGGGAGGTGTCTAGCTAGAGCTTAAGCCTAGATGCTAAAACTGATTGGTCAGGTATGGACCAACCAGCTGTCTCTCTGACTTAGCTGTCCTAGGTTTTAAAAAGTCACTGAAACAAAGTTCAGCCTCTTTTCTTCCCTCAACATTTTCTTCTCCTCTAGGAGAAGGACTTCTGAATTTCCAGGACTTAGGAAAGTAAGGCCTTCCCTCACCCGGCCTAATGGCTTGGGGGGAGGGCTCAAGATTTTCCCAAATGGACCTTTTTCCTCATGATGGTACCCTCTGTTATCTTTCCTTCTTCTGCTTGTTCAGCTGAACAGCACAGATTTTGTTAAACCCTCTCCCATGAGTTCTCTCCACACTGGTGGCTGGAGAACTCTGTAACTTCCCATTCTCTTTTGAATAAAGATCTCTCACTATACCTTATCCTCTGCTGGTCTATAATTTTAATTCTTTAACGTTATAGACAAGGATTCAGGTACTCCTTAAATTCTGAAGTACATTGGAATTTGTTGTGTATTATCTAATTTTTAATCCCCAGCTCCTCGGTTAAAATTCCTACTTGGGTTCCAATGTACATATCATTAATTCAGTGAGTGTCCCACAACCCCTCAACCTCTCCTAACCCATATCCATCAGTGTGTCCTATTTACTCATCATTCTATCATACATTACCATTAGCATGTGACAGTGATAGAGAGAGACAGCCATACCTGCTTTCCTTATCAAACTGAATTATCAAATGAAAGTGAATGGTCAACAGAATTTTTGAATGAATATCTCTGTCATATTGGTGGGGGGGGGGCTTCAGAGAGAAAACAATACCTAAGTAGGGTTCTGAGCGTTTGAGAGAGCTCAGGTCAGAGAACAGGGGCTGACATGCTTTGGAGCAGGAACAGGCTGGAACACAGAACAGAATGGGTATTTGGGGCTCAACCAGCCTGAGGAGTTCAAGGCAAGAGAACAGGGGAGCTGAGGTGAGGGTGGAAATATAGGCAAGATGGAGTTAGATGGGAAGCTGTGGGGGTATTGAGCAGAGAGGGTGTGATCCCAGATGGCTTCAGAACAGGACTATGACGACATTGGGGAAGGGAAGTGGTCAGGTCAGGGTGGACCCAGAGGACCAAGGGGATGGCAAGGTGACAGGATGGGTTGGGTTGATACATTTGGCAAATGTAGTGTGGGAGATGTCCACCATGTGCTGAGATCTGTGGGTGAGAAGCTCTGGCCTGCTCCTAGTCCACGCGTGTCTGTGGCAGGAGGCAGTGTGCAGGTACAGCCAAGGGTGTGGCCAGCAGCTGGAGGTAATGCTCTCCAGCTCCTCCCAGCTTGACAGTCTGTGATTTCATGAGTGCTGGGAGCTCTGTTTTGAAGAGGAGGGGAGGAGCGGGGTTCCTGCTCTCAGCTGCAGATGCCAGAGAGGGAGGGAGGAGGCGAGCTGGAAGGGGCTTATTATCCTCCATCTCCTTGAAACAGGGATCCCTCGGGTCGCCATCTGATGGCCAGCAGTAATGAGAAGGCCCGCCTGAAGCCTGGCAGCCTGTGATCAGAGCCGCTCAGTGAGGCCCCAGGTGCCAAAGGCCACTTGCTCTGTCACCCCCGAATCCTGCCGGCTTGATCCTGGTGTGTCTTCTGGGGTATATGACTGATCTTCAGCACTGTGGATTGTCGGCCCAGATGCTGGCCTTTCAGAGGGGCAGAGGCCAGCAGAACACTTACCAACAAGGCTCAGAGCTTATGTTTCCTGAGTGAGAGGAAAAGAAATGGTTTGCTCAATGGGAGGAGAGAAGCCCAGGAGTCTGGCTGGGCCAAGCAGAGCATGCGTGACTTGGGAGTGACAGTAATAAGCCTTTTGTCACTGCAAGCAAAGGAGATATCATTACAGAGAGAATGCACATCTTGAAAAAATGTGTTGAACAAGGTGACTCCAGGCTCCTCCTGACACTTAGACCTTGACATGCAAAGCTTTCTCGGGGCATCACAGATCCGATGTCAAGGGTCCAGAAAGTTTTACTTAACAGCTCACCTCAAACCCTCCTACACTCTCAACTACAGTTGCTATGTTAAATGGTCACAAACACCTTGTGAGCCTGTGCACCCCATGTAACCCAATACTTCCCTCATTGTCCAAATACTGCCACCCCCACTGCTCATCAATGGGGTCTGACACCAAGAAAATGGAAACTGAGAGCCCAGATGTGATTGTATGCAAATGGGAAAGTGATCACTTTCAGATCTCTGTGTATTTCCGTGAGATCACTTGGGTATGCCTGCACTCCCACAAGCTGAGAGGAAAACCAGGGCTTTTTACTAGAGGAGGCAGAACTTCATCTTTCTCTAATGGGGCCCTGGCTTCATCGTGCTCTGCCTACACAACTGGACAGACCTGCCATGAAGAGCCAGACCTGGCCCTGGATTGCTTGTGGGTTTGACCTGAAAACGCCTCCCCCTTATGTCCCTTCCCTGTGGCCATTAATGTTCTAGATGCCAAGAAATATTCTAGGGAGTCAGATCCAAGGCTGGAGAAGGCAGACAGGCAGGTGATGTCCTGCTGGATCATGCCTGCTCACTGGCCACTGTGGGATTTAGTACCTCTAGTGGATGCTGAAGGGGTAAAGGGGGGAAGGGAGGGTGAAAGTGGAGGGATATCAGTATCTCATGATAGCAAGGCTGAGCAGTAGAGGAAATTCAGGGGAAAATTCTTTGGCTTCCCTGCCTTGGACAGGCCTGCAATCTAATACCTTCACACAGCCCCTCTGATGATGCCCTGGGAGACCATCCTGTACGTATAAAGACAAAAATGTTAGAGAATTAAGGACTCAGGGAACTGAGCGGAAGAGGGAGAGGAAAGATTGTGAGAGCCATGGTGGGGGAGAATATCACAGGCATAGCACCCCTCAGTAACAACACACTTGGGTCAGGAGAACCTGGCTGAATACTAGGCTATCCATGGTCCCCTACCACAAAGACTGATCCAGTCGGCCCACGGAGGAGGATATCCAGCTGACTGGGGATGGGGAAGGGGAGTAATGAGGAATTGGGGATAACAACGCATTATTGGCCCACTAAACAATGTAACTCATTATGGACAATAAAAAAAAATAGAGCAGTAAGTGTATTCTTTAGATTCACAGCTCTTCCTTACTTCACTATCCTTTACCCTCTTTCTCACTTCCTTGGAAAGGCCTTCCCCAGTGCTGTGGTTTGAATATGTCCTCCAGAAGAAAAATGTTGATGCACCTGTTTTTGGTTTTGTCTTTGTTTTCTTGTTGTTCTTGCTTGTTTTGTGGTGCTGGGGGTTCTCTTCCACTGAGAGGTTCTCCCCTCCTTGCACTGCAATAGTCTGGATAGTGGGAAAGGTGGCCAGGCTGATGAGGTAGGGGAGATCTTAAAAGACCTTGAGGCCACAAGTTCAATCTCTCCCTGTCGTGTGCTTTCCTCCTCTTCCGAATTCCATCACATTCCACCACATTCCACCGTGGGGCCATGTGGCACAAAGACCCTCTCCACACACCACTATTGAACTCCCAGCCTTCCGAACCACGAGCCAAACTTTCTATTGTTTACAAACTGTGTAGTCTGTGGTATTTGGCTAGAGCAACGTAAGTGGCATCCAGGAATGATAATATACAAACACTTGCCTGTGGTTCTGTTTTCTAAGGAACTGTGACTAATCCATTATAATACAGTCACGGGTTCTCACCACCAAAAGGATGAAGTTCTAGAACTGCAAGGAGCCAAGGCTTCATCTTATTGAGATTTCCCTTGAAAAGCACATGAGATGATCTCCTCTGGTCCAACTTCTATGGCTAAAAACTCTCCTGGGCCATCCTCATCCCCATTGTACTAAAAAGGACATAGGACAGGAATGTCACTTGCTACAAAGAAAGCATCAAGGGTCCCTAGACTTCAGGAGCAATTTGAGGTGCAATGCAATTCAGTTCAATTAAAGAGCAAACAATATCATATAAGGTGAGTGCTAGGACCCCCCCCAGCTCTGCAGGAGCCAGTATGTCCTATAACAGATCCTAGGAGTCCTTGAAACAAATGTGCTCTGCTCACAGGGCCACAATGTTTAGAGTAATAAATAGCTTCCTCTAGGGTTTTCCTACTTGTTGCCATCCATCCACAGGCTGTTTAGCAATAAAGAATCATTTGTGCCTCAAGCAATGTTGGCAAGTAGTGAAACAGACATGTCCTTTTTATCTGGTTACCAGGGGGACAGGGCTCCGCAGTTAACTAAAAGTCAAATTCTCACACATTAGCGCCTTGCTCATGCTCCTCATTTATGTGAGCCACAGAGAAGCTAGGATGTACCCAAGCTTACAGTTCTAAGAAAGGAAACAGACCACTCCTGGAATTTTACATGCAAGACGGGATTTAATGCAGGGGACTCTCTGGAAACAGCATAAAGCTGCCATCCAAAGAGAAAAAGGCCACTGAGTGCTGTGACCAGAAGCAGCTAAAGGGAGGAAGGGTTTGTTTTGGCTTACAGTTCCAGGGGAAGCAGTCCATCATGGTGAGAAAGGCAAGGCAGCAGAAGGAGGTGGTCATCCAGTCAGGAAGCAGTCTGAACAGGAAGTGGGGCAGGACTATAAAACCTCAAGGTTCACCCCAGTACCCACTTCCTCCAATAAGGCTTCACCTCCGAAAGGTTCCAGAACCTTTCCAAACAGCACCATCATCTGGATACAAAGTGTTTAAACACATGAACTAATGGGGACATTACAGTGATCATCACTGATGCTGACATGCCTCTTCTTGTCTTTCTGTAGTGCTGACTAGACCCTGGATCACAAAGACTTTGTCTATGCCTAGATAACTTTGCTTGTGAGCAGCAGTGGCAGGATGTAAATGGCCCCCTCTGCCTCCTTCATCTTGTTTCTGCCATGAGAGCATGTCCTCAGTGCAACCTGACTTACAGCCAGGCCTAGGGATGCAGGAGGCAAGGAAATTTTGTCTGCAGCTTTCCAGAAAGGTGTATAGAAGGAGGCAAGGGCAGGTGTCGAATGCTAGGTGACATATTCAGGACTCAGGGCACATTAGTGGTGAATCCGACGTCCACCCACAATTCCTCCCTTCTAGTTTCTGATTCTTGGTCTTGTCTTTCTGGGCTTTTCATCTTTTCTCCTGACCTTTCAATCCTCTTCATCTCCCCTCCCCACCCCCCATCACAGTAGCTGGCTTGTGCCCAGCAGCAAAACAGCATGAGTTTGGGAGAAAGTGGTCATAGAATCAAGGTGGCCAGACATTCCTTCTTAAATAAACTGACCCCTTTTCTTTAGCTCTTTTAATGTTCTTCCTTTTAGCTCTTTTCTTTGCTTTTTTGATGTTATTCCTTCATCTTTGCACTGTAGTCATTTGGTTTGGATTGCTGTTATTATTATTACTATACTTTTCCCATACGCTCAACCTACCAGTCTTGGCCTGGAAAAAAGGCTTAGCTCTGAGGGTCAATCTTGATTAGCAACTTCATTGCTTCAGGAATCTAGGAGACAAATCTCTGTGCATGTCTCTGAGAAAGGGACCAGATTGCTTTAATTGAGTTGGAAAGACCCATCCTGACTCTTCATGACACCATTCCATGGGATGATATCTGTCGCAGTCAGCCACAGGATGCTGGGATGAATCTTCAAACCAGGCACAATTTGGGGGAGGAAAGTATTTACTGAAACTACAGATTGAGGGGAAGTTCCGTAACAGCGAAAGAGGCTGGCCCTCTTTCACAGGTCTGAGCAGAGAGAGAAACCCATCACCAACACCACACACACAGAACAGAGAAGAGGCAGGAGAGCCAAAGAAAATTTCTTCTCCCTTACATAGCCTTAGGGTGGGGTCTTGCAACCCTATCCCAGACTTAATGGCTTCCTGAGTCTCTGGAATTTCCTTCCTACACTGCCCACACAGGAAAGGATGTTTACTCCTAACTTCTTTGAGCTTCTTTACATCCTGCCCCCTACTGAGAGGCTGCCTTCCTGTAAACATCCTCAGAGATCCACCCAAGATAATTAAAAACATCCAAGTTGACAACAAAACCTAACCATCACAATATCTTAGACTTAATAAAAAGGAGAAATCCATGAATTCCGGCTTTATCATGAATTCTGATGGGGACAAACCACATGCAACTCATAGTGGGTTTTGCAGAATTTGGAGGGATACCACTTTTCTTATTCAAATTTTACTGCTGAGGAAACAGATTCAGGAAGGTGGCATGACTTGACCCAAGTCTCACAGTCACCAAGAGGAGGCAAGATTTGGATCCATGTTACTTAGTTCTTAAACCAAAGATCTGACTCCTGGCTCCTTCAGCTTCACCAGCTGGTGCTTATGCTTCTGAGCTGCTTAGTGGGAATCCATAAGCTTCACTCCCAGAATCCTTTGCAGCTGGGGTGCAAATGTGATTAGTTTAACCAAGTAGATGCTCTCAGATGAGTTGTGGAAAGCCAAAGAGGGGCATGATGAGAGAAGTGGTTCAGCTGTCCCTTTGAGAGAGACTAGGAGGAAGCTCACTTCTTTTAGGCAGTCTCAGGAATTGAGACCCAGAGAGAACCAGGAGATGCCACTCCAGATGCCATCTCTCCCTGGCAGAACAGGAACTTGTGTCTGACTGCACTGATCTAGAACACCGATGTCCACAGTCTAGCCAGCTACAGCCCAAGCAGGCTGGCTCAGATGTGAGCTGGCTCCAGTGAGCTGGCTCTGCAATCCACCCTCCAAATCTACTAACTAATCGGATCCTTCCCTTGCACACCTGAATCTGACGCTATAAAGGTGGCGATCTCTTGCTCCTCCTTCTGCCCTGGGGACTCTCGACACATGACTGTCTTGGCTTTTTTCCTTGTGTTGCTTAGATTTGATTGGCTTTACCTCCTAAAGGTTCCAGAACCTTTCCAAATAGCACCATCAGCTGGAAACCAAGTGTTTAAACACATGAACTAACGGGGGGGGGGGGGTGGCATTTCCTATTCAGACCACAACAGTTATTATCACTGATGCTGACATGCCTTGTCAGCATGGCTTTTTTTCCTGTGTTGCTTGGATTTGATTGGTGGGGTAGGGGCCAAACCGTGAGTTTGATCATGGTTTGGATGGTTTGGCCCCTACCCCACACAGCAGCTGACAGGGTGGTGGCGGGAGATCATAGCACTGTCTCTTAATCTACACTATAAACTCCTCTGCTTGCCTCTGCTTTATAGTTTGGAGTAGCTTCTCATTTTTAATTACATGTATATTTTTCCTGTGGTCTCAGAATCCACCACGTGCATATTTACACTCTAGATCTACCTCATGGGTGTTCCCACAGATTCCAGGCTTGCTATTTGTGTAATTCCTGGGATAACCATGAGTGCCACTCTCTCTATTATTCATTTCTGCTCTGAAATTTCTTGGTTCCTGCCTTCATGTTTGCCCTTTCACTTCTTAGTTTCACCATCTGTCCTTTAACTTACCTCCACGGAAAGGCACGTGACAGATGTCATGGGTGTTCCTTCTACGTATATTTTCCCTCAGCTGTTCTTACTTGAGCTTTCTCGGTTTGCTTTCTAACTTCCCTCCACAGGACAGCACAGGAAACGCCTTGTATATTTCTCCTAAGTCTTCCTACACAAGCTCCTAGATTCCCTCTCCACGTGTTCTAATCCTCCCTTGGAAGCCTCAGTTTCCCTTAAATAATGAACGACTTTCTATGTGCTTGTGGATCCATTCTAGGCCTCCCTTGGAAGCCTCAGTTTCTCACATAAATGCCACATGATTGGGGATCTACTCTAATCTCTCCTTAAAAGCATCAGTATAAATGACTCTCCTCATGCCTGTGGCTTACTCCAGTTTTGCCCTAAACTTCAATCTTCCTTAAATAAGCCTTGTAAACTATACACTCTTTTCCACACGAGAGTGTGTTCTAGCTTGCCTTCCTAGATTCCAACCCCCTTAGATAAACTCCACAATTTGTGATTTCTCCCCAAATAAATTTTATAATTCATAATTTATCCTTCTGGACTCCATCTTTATTAATTCTTTATTTAAGTTAGGACAGAACCCAAACTTGGGGTGAAAGACCCTCAAGGCCTCTCTCAGGAGAGCATACCCCAGAACTCCAATAACCACACCAGCAGATGCAAAAGCAAGAGGTGTTTAATTTTCAATTGCGCAATTGGGCTCCTCGGGCTCCACCAGCAAGCAGGCTGCCGTGTGTCCAGGCAAGATGGAGCCCCGAAGAACAAAGGAGCAGGGTACTTATAGATAAGAAACTATTTAATTATAATATAACTCAGGTTACAAGG
>PVHP010053816.1:0-10648 GCA_004024765.1 Zapus hudsonius | reverse complement strand
AGGAAGACTGGGATGAGTACTAAGATATACAGGATACCTTGCCACAAGGACTAATACAGACAGCCCACAGAGGAGGATATACAACTGATCAGGGATGGGGAGGGGGGGAATTGGGGAATTCGGGATAACAACGCATGGTTTGCCCACTAAATAATGTAACTCATTATGGACAATAAATATATATTAAAAAAAAATTAAATCTGTTCTAACTGATAGAAAACATAAAAGTTACACATATTAATGTTGTATCATGTGGTTTTAATACACGTGTACACCTGTTTCTGGATTCGTACTCTGCCTGTGAATGTAAATCCTGTTTCCCTGACCATAGCATGACAATACCACCATAGCAGGAAACCAGTACTGTGATTCTCTTTCCTGTTGTGAGGAATTGTTTACCTCTTCTTTATTCCACAGCATGTGAAAAACAGTTCCTAGGTTCTGGACATGGATTTTTCTGGCCATTCTCTATCAACAACTCAATTGATTAGCACCTACCTTTAATATATATTTTCAAGTGAATTAGCAAATTTCAGGTATGTAGTCTATAGCAATGGCATGGTACTAATTGAAGGACCTGATTGAGACAGAAACTTATCATTTGGCTGTCATGAATACTGATACAAACTCTCAGGTTCCATCTGGCAGTCAGCCACTTGTCTCAGAAATGAAGCCTTTGGATTTCTTACCTGGTCCTGAGAAACAACCATGACTGTAGCACAAAGCCTGATCTTCTGCTACTTAAAACCTGATGCTGAACACTGAGGGCCAACCACGTGAGCCTCTGCTATTGATCTGGTTCTGATCCCAGCCTTACTCTGACCCTATTTCCCATCACTGTGCCTCTGCTCTGAATGCTTTTCAGAGAGTACCCTAACCTTCAGAGTACTCCTGAGCCCAAGGCCCGCTGCTACCAGCTCCTCCTGACCTCAGGGCACCTCAGTTTCAGGCACGTGTCTGAAGGCCTTGTTGCATGTGGACATCATGGCTTGATGCCAACAGTAGGCAGCTTCCAGATGTCACCCACACTGTGGGCCAGATTATCCTTTCAACTCCAGGCTTCACTTGGCTTGATTTCTACCAGGTACACCTTTGTCATATACAGACATATTTCTTGTTCAGTCTTGTTCAGAATCCCCCCATTTGTCAAGTCCTGCACTCACCTATTGGGTAGCCCATATTTTCTGTCAATGAGGAACTGAGATTGGTAGGCTGCCTGGACACATGGTGGGGCTCTGGGATTCCATGCTGCATATAAGACCTGGTGTTTCCTCCTTAGTCAACACCGTCAGAATCACACGTGTAGTCACAGAGAAGCTATTAGGCTCATTGATCATCCTTCCAAGAAAAGCATCCATGAAGAATGAATAATGGAGCATAAGCTTGCATGATTGACAGAAGACAATGTAAGAATCAGTGTTTGACAAAATGCTAATGACAATCTGATAATAGTTTGGCAAAATTAGCATCTTCTTTACAGATATTGCAAATTGCACAGTAAGGGGAGGAAGTCTTGGCTGAATTAATCACTACCTGGGAAACAATTTCACACTAGAATAAACAAGGAGAGGCAAAATGATAAATACATTATAGTATCCAATTCTTAGAGCCATGGTATTGAAAAGAGAAAAGGCTGAGAGGGAGGAAAAGAGGGAGGGTGGAAGAAAGGATCCATTAATGACAGCAGTTAGGTCTGCTTAACCAAACAAGAAAAAGGTCTAGTAGTAGAAAGTAGGTTCTGATGAAGGATATCATAAGATGAAGGATATCATATCATAAGGATATCATAAAAATAACAAATACCCCAGGCAAAGCCTTTTCTTAGCTGTTGACTTCCATGGATAGACTCCAGCCCATTTGATTATGTTTACTGAGCAGAGGAAAGGGAACAATTGTAGAAAGGCATTAGAGAAGAGCTGATAAATTGGGTACTAGTATGATGGGAAATATGAGGGAAATACAAAAATACAGGCACATTTTAAGGAAAACACTCCATGAGCCTGTTGGCTCCTTGCCTTAGCATCTTGAGAAGACAGTTGGATTGCAGAAATGAGGCGATTGTTTTCCATTTCTCTTTGCTGGGAGGTTGAACTCTGTGTTCATGCTAAATTACTCAAAATACAAAGTGAAAATTCTTATATCCTAACATGATTGAGTTTTTATCACTTTAGACCTACAATGGGAAAAATAAAAACCTGTTGGCCATTGAAAATTCAAGTCATGTTGGCTTCACGGAACATTGATATTCAAGTCGTGACATTTAACTGGGACCAGAGGGAGTTGGTCAGATGGCTGCATTGCATCGGTGTCCTACAGAGACATTCCTCTGAATGTGCCCAGGATACCTTGACACGGTTGAGGGTTCTCAGATGTGCTATAATTTAGCATTCTCATTGATTTGTTTCAGTGGACATGCCAGAACTATGTTCTAAGAATCAATGATGTATTTAACCAAAGTTCTCTCTGAGCATATAATGCTAAAATATTTCAACCAACTTAAGGATTAAAACTACTGGCTCAATACTATAAAAAGAATACTTCTTTTGAGGAAAAATTGTGTGTGTGTGTGTGTGTGTGTGTGTGTGTGTGTGTGTGTGTGCACGTTTGTACCTGAGGGTGGATGGGTGCACCAGGCACTCTTACCACTGCAAACTAATGCATGTTCCACTTTTTGTGATTGGCTTTATTTGAGTGGTTGGGGAATCAAACCTGAATTGGCCGGCTTTGCAAGCAAGCATCTTTAACTACTGAGTCATCTCACCAGTCCCACAACAAGAATACTTCTAAAGAGAAAAATCATAATGACATTCAAAAAGTCAATGTTATTGAAAATGATATGAAAGTGAGTTTTATGTGTTTGAAATAATAAATGACACATTCTTAACTCTACATGATCAGAGATTCCATTTGTTTTACATATCAGTAGATACCCAACACCACCTCATGCCTGCCTCATGTCACACCATTGATAAATATTTACTATTACCTCAATCGAATGTGGACAAGGTGACTGCATATGGCTATTGGATTTATTGCCATAAGTATTACCTTGCTTCTTTTCTGGTTATCTTCCTCATGAATAATCATCATAAGTGCCTACCACCTTGTCAAAGGATGGGAGAACCACCCGAGTCTTCTGAAGAATAGGACCAACAAGCAAAAGGGACAGTTTAAGGCTAGATCAGTTTGAATGCCCTGGATTTGAAGGAAGGCATGTTCACATCAAAATTAAGAGATAGATAAGCTTATTTCAACTAAGCCATAATAGGCCAGAAATAGAGAGATGTGGTACCTGATGGAACCTGTAAAAAAAACATGGCACTCACCAGTCACTCAAATCAGCACTCAAATCCAAAAATTTAAGGACATAGTGAGAGATACAACTTAATTTAATTTTAGAAATCAATCTCTTATGTACTTGGGATAATTTTCTTAATGTATACATTACAAAGATTAGGATTATAGCATGAAGAGAATCCCAAGTGTACATATGTGGCTTATTACTAAATTCTCTTAAGATATATATGTATGTTTGGGTGTAGGGGTGCAAATGTATGTCCATGTGCATGTCTTCAGGAATGCTGAACATCTCCTTTGACACAGGGTCTCTTAGTAGATTGGATCTCCACAATTAGACTAGACTGACTAGTCAGCCAGCTGCAGAGACCCTCTCATATCCATCTGTCCAGGGCTGACTTTCCAGGCACACACCACAGTGCCAATAGCTTTCCTTAGATATTGGAGATTGAATGAAGGTATTCATGCTTCTTCAGAAAGCATTTTGCCAACTGAATTCTTCCCAACAAATAGGATCTGCTCTGAACTCATCCAGATGACTGAGCTGAAGTGTGAAGCAATAGATTTCCCCCCAAAAAACAGAAAACCTACTGCACAAAATTATAAGGAATGACAAGTGTTCCTCCCAAATCCTATTTCTGCTGATGGCCCAGGGAGAGGGGAACCAGAGCATAGAGATCCCATAGAAGAGAGGAGACAGGTTAGATTCAAGAAGACAGGGCTGTGGAAGGCAATGTCATTTAAGACAATATTAAGAAATTGGATAAATACCAAGCAGTATACATACATCCAGTGTGAGCCACACTGTGGCACCTTATAATAAAATTACTAAAAATCTGATATAGAGAAAATATCAGAAACTACAGGAAAAGACTCATTCAAGACCAAAGGAAAGTATTGTAAAGTGTAATGTTTGTAGATTATCAAAGAAGCAATGGAAGTCTGAAAATAATAGCAAGTTAAATATGTTGTAGTTACTAAAAGAAAATTTAAAAGCCAACCTAAAATTCCGTATCTCACAAAATGCCCTTGGAAATAGAAGGAAAAAAATAAAGATATTTTAACAGAAATTTCTGAGAAAATGCGTTGTCATTATATCAGATATTAATTGTATTTACTAAAAGAACACACACATATGAACTAATAAACACAGAATATGTAAATTGGAGCTTAATCTTAATTTTTACAAAAGTTAGATGGAGTCTTTAAACCCAAACCAACAGGAGCCCCGTTGGAATTCATAATACAAAGTTTACAAGAAACAATAATGAAAGAACATGAGGGAGAAATGGAAACATTATGTCATAAGTCTTAAGCTTTGTATCATGTGGTTTATTTGTAAGTATGCAGCCGAGTGTGAAAAATGAATTAGAGGCACTGAGACGAGCAGTGTGCAGAGTGTAGCTAGTCAGGATTACTGAGCAGTAAGCACTGGAAGTGTGTGCTGAGAAGGATGCAGACACTTCCCTGTTTCTGATTGCTGAGCTGAAGAACTCATTCCTCTCAAATGTGTAACGCAGACATCCACATAAACAGTGAGTTCAGTTTTTCTTGATTCTGTTGTTGTGGTTGCAGGACAAATACATTGTCCAGAATTTAAACATAAATGACTCCTGCAGATAAACTAAAACATGGGAAAGATGCAATGGCCACCAGTGAGGAGAGTTAATCTTCAGTATCAGTGAACAGCCACATCTGCTTATGCTCAGAGGATGTCAAATACAGGGAAATTTCACGTTGGGATTTTTTTTTTCAGAGACTTCCTCTGTGAATACTAATGGATACTTACAGAAAAAAATTGGAAACGTCCTAATAGACTCCTTTTAGGTGGCCTACCTCTGGGATGAGTGGAGTGGACAATGGCTGTATGGGAAAGAAAGAAATTCCACCCAAGCATTCCTCTGTATGTCGGTTCAGCTGTCTACATTACCAAAACCAACTTGATCCAGTTGACAGTTGCTATGACACCCACAGTTTCACAGGAGCTCTCCTTTCCTACTGCATTCACCATACTTTTCAGAATGACCATATTATGTGCCATAAAAAGTCAATCATTTCCAAAGAAAAGTAAGATACAAAAGATTTCCTTTAGCCACAGTGGAATTTTATTAGAAATCCATATAAGTACCTCTTGGATATTTCCAATTGTTAAGAAACAAAATAATGCAATCTAGCCAACCCAAGTCAAAGAAAAAAAATCAAAATTGAAATTAAAAACTACTTTGAGCTAAATGAAGAGGAAAGCACATTAAATTCAAAGTAATTTAAAGACAGGATATGGTATGACCAGAGGGAAACAATGAAATCAAAAGCATCCTCACAGGGGCTGCCGATGCCTACAGAAAACCTGCCTAATAAGAGGGATGTTTGATGACATCCAAGCAGTAGAGAGACCAGTTGGGAAGAAGAAGGGATTCATTGGAGCGGGGAATTCATGAGGGGAAAGAGGAAGGGTAGAGGGAAGGGACCATAGTCATGGCATATCGTCTATATGTATGGAAGTGTCCATAAAAAGTTAAAAAATAAAAAAAAATCAATAAAAAACATTTAATAAAAATTAAAAAATCAAAAAAGAATGAAAAATTTGGTTTCTTGATGAGATAAAATTGTGCTATATATAGACAGACTAGTTCAGCTGTTAAAAAGTGAAATCATGAAATTTTCAGGGAAATGGATGAATCTGGAAATTATCAAATTAAAAAAGTGATCCAGACCCAAAGAGGCAAATATTGAATATTTTTCTCTTATAGTCAGCCTAGCTTTTAATGTTCATATGTATCTAGATATTTCTATACAAATGTTACATCATATATGTAATAGGTACACATGTATGCATATGTGCAGGTGTGACTGTGAGTCTAGGTCACGCTGGGGGATAGATGACTCAAGCTGGGGCTAGCCACCGGAAGGAGCAGTCATGTGATTAAAGGGTCGAGTTTAAGACAGCCTGACGAGTGAGAGGGAAAAGAGGTGGAGAAATGGGGTTTAAGTCCTGGCTGTTGAGTGAATTAACC
This sequence comes from Zapus hudsonius, assembly GCA_004024765.1. Lineage (NCBI taxonomy): Eukaryota > Metazoa > Chordata > Mammalia > Rodentia > Dipodidae > Zapus > Zapus hudsonius. The sequence continues at coordinate 4,337 of PVHP010053816.1, read as the reverse complement.
ATACCTGAACACTAAATCCTGATGGAGTCAGCGGAGCTTCCTGCTTGAACACACGATGTCCCAGGACAGTGGTGTTCACTGATTCCACAGAGAGAGAACATTTTAGTCTATTTGTCTCTGGATGCGGATGGGGTGCACTTGTACTTTTCTAATAAAACTAATCATAATACTTTCTTGAGTTCTGGGTGCCATTCTAGGGACCCATTAGGGGAGGAAAACCATGATCTAATCTGGTGTGTTGCCATTAGTCAGAGTGCAGATGGCCTGGAAAGTCCCAACATGTGATTGGTGAGAGCAGTGTGTGGAGGAGACAGCCCAGAACTTAGAGAAAGATAGCATATAATATGTACTAGCACCAGTGGATGTAGACCAACCATGCTAGTATCTCAACTGTATCTGAAAAAGAATTTGACCAAGTCTATTTAGTCATAATAAACACTCTCAGCTTCAACCTCATAAAAGGAATTTGAGAAATTTATACCATGTTTAGTTGCAAAATGTTAGATATTTCCTCCTAAAATTAATTAACAGGATATGGTTATGCGGTCCTTATTTCCAACATTGTTGGGAACTTCCAAATAGTTACAAAAGCAGAGATAAGAACAGAAAAGGGTAAAGCTTCAGAGGTGGAATGCTTACCCAAGTTAAAAAAAAAATAGAAACTACAGCATGCATACACACTGGACATAATAAATATGTTTAGCAAGTTTATAACATAAAAATTTATGATACAAATCAATTGCACCTATCTTTCAGTTTTACATTTTTATATCATTTTTCAAAGAAGAAAAGGCTTCTTCAGAGAAACAGTTGATTCTAATATTGAGTAACACCAGAAAGTAAGAAAGTGCCCCCCCAAAAAAACCCAAAAATCTCCAAACTCCAAATAAATAGCAAGAAAACCATCCATGGGAACATTTCAAAGGGACATAGGAGTCACCTTGAAATGTGCCTCAGGGTCAAAACTGAATTTGCAAAACTAAATAAATTGTTGGATTATAACTCAGTGTATAAAATGAATTAGTCAAAGCTAAGAGAAAGAAGTAAAGAATTGAATAATTGGGAAGGTTCCACAAATCACTGATGTAGGACAGTTCCAGACACGTTACGTCTACACCCCATAGTCTGGCAGGAGCAGCACAATCTCCTTCAGAAGTGTGGGATGTGCATAGTAGCTTCATTGCAGAGTTCAGTGCATAAAGGGGAAAAGTCATCGTATAGAGGAGAAGCCTGAGAAACACTGCATCTGCCAAGTCATCAGGGTTAGCAGCCTCAGTGATAACTCATGTGGGTTGTTTCTATCACTGGTATGCTGTGACAAAAATGGCAAATTACCTCTGTGATCATTCATCCTCCCTTAAATGTTTAACCCCAATCTAATCATGAGGAAAACAGAAAAATCCCAATTGAGGAATATTTTACAAAATATCTGGCTAGTTTTCTTCCAGTCAAGGTTATCCAAACAAAAGGAATCAGAGTAATCAGCAGGAAGACATACAATGTGAGCTGGTATTAGACATGGAATCTTGGAAAAGGTGAAAGGCATTAAAAACTAAGGGAATATAAATAGGCTACAGAGTTTAGTTAATAATAATGTGCCAATATAGATCTATCAATTGTGACAAATAAATCACATTACCTAAGACATACACTGAACAGTCATGTGAGGATTCTCTTTTCTCAGTTTTTGGGAATTTTAAAACTGTTTTTTAAAGTATATTTCAAAGCAGATATTCCTAAAAATCAATTATTTGTAAAATTTACAAAGAATATTTAGAACCTAAAATGTTTGCAATACTAGTTAGTACATTATTAAAATGTATAAAACGGTTAGCATCAAATCAGATTAAAGCTGTATAACATTACATACCAAAATCTATAAATCACTGGCCCAGGATATTAAAAGAGGAAATAAACCACTTCATGAGTGCTGAGACTCAGGATTCTTACTAAGACTCCCCAAACCAGTCTCTAGACTTGATGTAACCCCAAGTCCTAATGATATTGTTCTAGGGAAATTGATTAAATGTTTTTATTTAAATTTTTTTTACATTTTAACTGGCAAATAAAAAATATGTATTTGTGGTACATAACCATCTTTGGACATACTATGTAATGACTAAATTAAAATAAATAATATATGGATAAAAAATAATAATTCTTAGGGAAGTATTAAATCCAAAGTGAGAGGCCTGTTGCAGTCAGCTTTCTTGTTGCTGCGCAGAAAGAACCCAGACAAAAGCGGCTTGTAGAGGAATGGGTTTATTTGGCTTACGGACTCGAGGGGAGACTCCATTCTGGCAGGGAAAATGATGGCTTGAGCAGAGGGCTGGACATCACCTCTGCCACAGCACTGCAAACAGCGGCAGGAAGGTGTGCCAAACACTGGCAAGGGGAAGCTGGCTTATAACCCCCATAAGCCCACCCCCAACAACACAGCTCTAGTGAGGTTCTAATTCCCGAATTGCCATCAGCTGAGGATCAATCTATCAGAACACATTCATTTGTTTGTGGGGGACACCTGGATCAAACCATGACAAGGCCCAACATTATCTCATTCCAAGCTGACTATAAATCTGTAGTAATAAAAACTGTGGTGGCTCATGCGTTTAATCTCAGCACTCAGGAGGTAGAGGTAGGAGGATGGCTATGAGTTCAAGGCCAGCCTGAGACTACATAGTGAATTCCAGGTCAGCCTGGGCTAGAGTGAGACCCTACCTTGAAAAACCAACCAAACAAACAAACAAAACACAATGTGGTATTGTAATAAATATAGACAAAGTGATCCATGGGAAGAGAAGAAAGCCAGAAACAAAATAGCATGTACATGAACAAATGTTAAAAGGGGAAAAGATATAACTTTAACAAACAAAATAACTGATTATATTTTATATATTTTTCAAATGAATTTTGTCACTTCATGATGTTAAATGCATCATTGAAACAAATGCAAAACTTGAAATTATAAAATTCTGAGAAGAAATAAGAGAAAACTTTTTTGACCTGGGCTACCTTTCCTACCAGGCCTTTGAACCATGGACAACCTGTCTCTCTGGTTTGGGACATTTTCAGGACAGGAAGTGAGCTAGCTGTCCACCCCTGTGCTCCAGGCCAACACCACATGTTCCTTGGTCTACCTTGAGCAGTCTCCACAGACCTAGCCCAGAGCAGATACATCAGCAGCAGAGCCCAGCTGACCAAGTCTTCAGGCTTTTCCTTTCTAAAGGCAACACTTTCTAATGCTTCCTCTAAACGAGTCCAATCTTAGATGCTCTGCTGGCTGCCCTGTTCAGCAATGTTAAAAATGCAGCTCCCCTTGTCAATCCGGGCTCCTGCAGACCCTGAGAAGATGATGCTCAGGGCCTCATGTGCATACTTCATATGTGTGTGTGTGTGTGTGTGTGTGTGTGTGTGTGTGAGAGAGAGAGAGAGAGAGAGAGAGAGAGAGAGAGAGAGAGAGAGAGAAGAAGAGGGAGGGAGGGAGGGAGGGAGGGAGGACACACAGATGCATACACAGCAGGAGAGGGAGGCACATCAACCCTCCTTTTCTTTCCAGCTCAAGGATTTAAAGGAAATAAATCCCTGGTGGTTCCAGAAGGGAATGGGGACTATCTGCTCATGCCTGTGGGCCAGGCACTATATCTCCTGCTAACACATCATACTCTCTAAAGGAACAGAACAGATAGGATGAATACACATTATTAAGGGGATTTATTAGAATGGCCGGGAAGTCCAACAATGGCTGAAGGCTGGACAGTCTGAGAACCCAGTAGCTGATCATGTGGTGCTGCAGGCCTGGAGGGTTCCTAGAGAGCAGCTCATGTTTAAGACTGAAGGGGCTGGGTTCCCATGTCCACAAAGGAGTGCAGCAACAAAGTAGATGCGCCTCCCAGCAAGAAGCAAAGGCAGGCGGGCAGGCACTTACTTTTTCCTGGAAACTTCTCAGATAGGCTGCCACCAGAAGGACTGCAGCCTCCAGGGGAAAATCTTCTTTCCTAGGTTAATCCTTTCTGGAAATGACCTCACAGATCTACCAACCAAACAGGCACACTTGATTCCTGATCAGATCAAGCTGATAATAGAAATTAACCACCTCACACACCTACCAGCCTTTATCTTTTTTTTTTTTTAAAAAAAAAAATATTTATTGTCCATAATGTGTTACATTATTTAGTGGGCAAACCATGCGTTGTTATCCCGAATTCCCCAATTCCCCCCCTCCCCATCCCTGATCAGTTGTATATCCTCCTCTGTGGGCTGTCTGTATTAGTCCTTGTGGCAAGGGATCCTGTATATCTTAGTACTCATCTCAGTCTTCCTGGCCCAAGTGTGTTGTC
>PVHP010053815.1:0-10663 GCA_004024765.1 Zapus hudsonius | reverse complement strand
CTTAACTCTTAAGTCCCCGCAGCTTTCAACTGAGCCATAATACCAAAAATAAACCCATAATGGCACAGAACATTCACAATGCAAAACATGAGGCACAGCAAAAACAGATTGACCAATACAATACAAGATTTAAAACAAACAGGGCACCATCAATCTCTAACTCCAAGCTCAATGATTCTTAACCAATAACACAAGTCTCCTGGAGATTCAATTCCGCCCCTCCAGCTCGGCTACTCACAGTCCGGGAAAACGTCATCCGGTGCTGGCAGCTCGCCTTGGCACCCATCCATAGTCCTGGATTTCTTTGGGTCTCCATTGCAACCCACAGTTCATCCTCGTGGCTCCATTGGGCTACATGCAGGCAACCTAGCACACCTGCTTCACACGCCGATGGCCATCTTTCAAAAACAAAACTGTGTTGAAAATCCAATGACCCTCTCTTCTTACATTTGCCATACTCCACAGAACCAGGTGGGCTACCAACTTGTTAATCCAGGGGGGATCAAAGCATTCAGGCCCCTTCCTTCAAAGAGTCCGTATTCTTCCTGTTGTTCTAATGCAGACCAGCTGGCCCAATCTCAATGGTTTTTCATCTCTCAAACAATAGCAGGTGAATGGGCAGCAGTTTCGACCCAAAGATCTTTCTTTCTGTGCCATCTCCATCTGCTCACACCAGTCCATCTTTACGTCAAGCAACCCTGCACAGGTTCCCAGGACACAGGCAGGCAGAATGCAGCAGGCCTCTCACGCAAACTGCTTCTGGCACAGTCCTGATAAAGTTCTTTCTCCACCTCGTAAGCCAAACCTCACAGTCCATAGTTCTCATTACATTCAGGTCTTTTAACTCTGACCATCACGCTGTACTCACAACACTGCGAGGCATCTCTTAGGCCGAGATTTCAAATCCTTCCACATTCCTCCTGTAGATCACTTCCAGAAGACCAAAGCCATAAAATCAGGGTTCTAGCAGCAACAGATGACCCCACATCCTGGTACCAAAGCTGTTGGGGTCAGCTTCTTAGTTGCTCTATCAGATCTATCAGAACACATTTGTTGCGGTCAGCTTTCTAGTCGCTGCGCAGAAGAACCCAAACAAAAGCGGCTTGTGGAGGAATGGGTTTATTTGGCTTATGGACTCGAGGGGAGACTCCAATCTGGCAGGGAAAACGATGGCATGAGCAGAGGGCTGGACATCACCTCTGCCACAGCACTGCAAACAGCGGCAGGAAGGTGTGCCAAATACTGGCAAGGGGAAGCTGGCTTATAACCCCCATAAGCCCGCCCCCAACCACACAGCTTCATTGAGGTTGTAAAACCCAAACTGCCATCAGTTGAGGATCGATCTATCAGAACACATTCAATTGTTTTGGGGGGACACCTGTATCAAACCATGACAACATTCAATTGTTTTGGGGGGATACCTGTATCAAACCATGACACCCTGTTTCCAAAAACATCTCATGTTCTAAGGCATTAGGGATTAGGGTCTTGATGTGTTTGGGGAAGACATAGTTCAACACAGAGCAAGCTTCCTTGAGGCATCTGTGGTAGGAGGCATATTCTGGGTTGTTTTACCTAAAGGAGAGGTAGACAGTGGAGGCGAAGGTTTTCCCAGAACTTTCTAGATGCTATCCTTATACCTTCACAAAAAGACAACCCAGAGATTAATATTTTATATTTACACATTTGGAGCTTATCTTTAGGGGTAGAAATTGGGACCACGGAATGAAATGGCAATATTCACATCGACACCTAGACTCCGATAGGGCTGGCAATTTGCTCTAATCACTTTATTTACTGATATCTGAAGGTAGAAGTAAAATGTAACTGCAGGAGAGAAAGTGAGGATAGTAGCTGAGGCACATGATGGTCCAACATGGGGCATTGCTCAATTTCCTTCCATGATGTGCATGGGGAGGGGGGAGGATAAGCAAGTGGAAGTCTCTCAGTGGTGTTAATGCTTAAGAACCATAAGCATCATCTGTAGCAAGTGACAAGATTGCTATCCTCTTGCCTCAACTTCCCCAGTGCTAGGATGATGGGTGCACACTGTTATGTCCTGATGAAAAGAGTATTATTATTAGCTACAAAAAATGTGATATAGAATCTAGATGGTTGCTCTTCTATTGCCTGTAAAGTTGACTTTTTCTTTTATTTGAACAGATCTAATGACTTTTTCACCTTGATAGAGTTTTCTTAATAAATTTTCCAATTAGAGAGAAAATGAAATCTAAAAAATGAACTTCAGCACAATTTACCATAACTTTATGACTTACATATTGTTGTTGAGGAGATCAAAGCTATGTTTTATTGATCTTTGCATGCTGAGTGGCACTTTCAGTGAGGGTATGTGTATCTTATTTGTTCATTAAGTTTACTTGCTTTTTTATCTATTTGCAAGCAGAGAGAGATGGAGGAGGGAAGGAATGGGTGAGTCAGGCCCTCTAGCCACTAAAAACAAACTCCAGATGCATATACCACTTTGTGCATCTGACTTTGCATAGATACTGGGGAATCAAATTCCAGTCATTAGGCTTTGCAGGCAAGCATCTTAACCACTATCTTAACCATATCTCCAGACTCCCTTTTTTTATTTATTTGGTTTACTTGGTTTTTAAGAACCTATTAAACAGTGTCTTGATATAGATTTTAGCAAGAATTAAGAGATTAGTTTACATTGTGTGACATTACTACCACATTTGACTGTTATTTTTTTTCTGTTTTGTAACTTCAACAAGAGCATGCTGAGAGCAGAATATACCTAAGCTTTATTGTGAGGCTCATGCCTTTATTATCACAACAGAGCAGCACTTGGTGTACATTTCAGATTACTCATGATGTTTAATGGACATTATTTCATAAAATATGACTCTAGTATCTCTCAGTCTGTGGCTTTATTTTGAATAGAAAATTACCATTTTTTTTCAATTGAGATCACCTTTTAGAATTGTTCTTTAAACATGAGCTCACGAGAGTAGTTTTATTATATCCCAGAGAAAGATCTGGCTCTGCCACGTCTTCCTAAAAGAACTCCGTTGCTTGGTTATTTATTTCTTTACTTTGTGAAATATGAGTTGCTAAAAAGGAAAACCTCACGAATTGTATGTAGGTACAATTATATACAAACATACAAGTTTGTACTTGCTAAACTCATTTGTGAAATCAACTCTTTTTGGATAAAACATCCAAGCCTTTAAATCAACTTGAGTCAGAAAATAAATGTTTCTGACCTAATGGGAGGCCCTAGACACAATCAGATTAGCAACAAAAATAAAACCCCAACACTTCTAGTAGTAAATACATAGTAAACTAATAATCTACCCCAATTTCCCCAAGTTGAAGCAGAAGGGAGATACATGTGCACAAGTTCAGAAGAAGCTACAACCTAGCACGCTCTTCAGTCTCTAAGAATATCTTGGCATTACCCTCCTGCATACTCTGTTACTGAACCCTGGAGTGTTCATCTTTCTTAGTATCTGTTGAGCCTTCTGTTTTTATTTTCTTTCCTTCTTTTCATCATTTCTGTAGCTACCCTCTTTTTTATTTTGTTTTATTTTATTTTGTTTTATTTTATTTTTGTTTATCTTTATTGCCCAAAATGTATTTATTCCCACCCCCTTCCCCTGCCCCCCATCAGGCCATCAACTACTATAGTGCCTCCCAGTGGGTCTCCTAGCATTCAGTCTCAGGTCTCCCCTCTTGTCCTTCCATGGATTCACTAGATCTGGACTAATCCTCCCCAAAATGCTCTTCTGAGCTTTTCCTGCTTTGCTCTAAACTTCCCAGAGAGTCCTTTTGCCTAAAGCAGTGTTTCTGCAGATATGATCCCTCGACTTTCTGTAGGGGAATCACCAACCTTCACACCTAAGAACTAAAACCTCTGGGCATGAGACCCCAAAGCCAAGATTGTTAACAAGCATCCCCATGTCCCCCAAGAGACTCTGAACGTGCTACCTATGAGACCTGTCAGCCTAACACCATGATTCTCAACCTGGGCTGCCCAGGGGAATGAATCACCAATGCAGCTTTAAACATCTGCAGCACCTGACTTACATGCCTAGAATTGCTGATTTAATGGGTCTGGGATGCAGCCTAAGCACCAGGATATTTTTCAAACGCTTCCAACAGGAGTGTCTAGATCAGGAGTGATTTTACTTTGGCTACATTTAACAACAACAACAAAAATTTCAAAGTAGCAGTTGTTTAAAGGAAAAGCACAGAAAAAAGAAAAACAGAAAAGCTTTGCAATGGGCAATTCAGAACCAGGTTTGAGGTGGGGCTCATAAAACTATGATTTTGTCGTCCATTTCTAGTTCATGATATTCACTTCATCCTTATGTTTATGATTCAGGATTAGAGCAGGAACCCCAGCCATGAATTCCAGAATAGAAGAAAGAAGACAGGAGGAATAGCTGGTAGGAATGTAGTAGCTCAGTTGGTAGTGGGCTTGCCTAGCATGCATGAAGCCCTGGGTTCAATCCCCAGTGTCACTTTAGCTGGATGAGGTGGCACATGCTTGTGATCCCAACACTATGCAGAAGGACCAGAGATTTGTGGGTCATCCTTGGGCTACACAGTAATTTCAAGGCCAGTCTGGGATACATGTGACCCTGTCTTGAAAAAACAGAAAGAAGGAAGGAAGGAAGGAAGGAAGGAAGGAAGGAAGGAAGGAAGGAAGGAGGGAGGGAGGGAGGGAAGAGAGGGAGGAAGAGAGATGGAAGAGGGGGAGGGCTAAAGGAGGGAAGGAAAGAAGAAAGGAGGAAAGCAAAGAGAGGAGAGGAAGGGCAAGAGGCCCAACTCCCATTGGATCAATTCTCTGAAAGGAATTCCAAACAGAACTTTGGGTCACCCACCATCCCCAGCACACTTCCCCTAACTGGGCCATGCACTCTTATCATTGTCACCTTAACTGAAATGAGAGCAGTATTACTAAGAGAAAGGGGGTGAATGAAGGTTAGGAAACAACCAATCATGTCTGCCACAGCACCCAACCTATATTCATTCCTAGGCTCGTCTTTCACCACTTCCAAACCTAGTCAAAACTGGCCTACTTTTTAGTCTTTAAATATATATCAGTGTAACCCCATCCAATTAGTCTACATACAGGGTTCCCATCTGAAAAGGCATCTCAGACAAAAAAAAAAGAAGAAGAAGAAGAAGAAGAAGAAGAAGAAGAAGAAGAAGAAGAAGAAGAAGAAGAAGAAGAAGAAGAAGAAGAAGAAGAAGAAGAAGATCACTCTCCTGAAATTCAAGGTCTTACTTGTAGTTTCATTTTGGCCCACCAAGTTCATCACACAGAACACCATGATGGAGGGGAAGTACCCCAGAAGGATCATAAAGATTTTACTGCTTTTAAGCAGACCCACAGAAAAGGCACAGTGTTCAGAAAGCACTCTGGAAGGCAGGAAGTTAGGCAAAGTGCCTTTGAAATGACTTGAGTATAATTTTCACAAGACAGGATGTGAAATAAGGTAAAGCTGGGAAGAGATATAAGGTGACGGCAAACAAGAATCAGTTTTTAGAACCTTACCTCACATTGAGAGGGATTTTAAAAGAAGTTCTAAACCTCCTTTCAATAAATCAAAGAAACAATTTCATCCATTAAACATTCTTGGAATATAGATCATGAACCATATTTAACTCACTTCCTAAAATTACAAGCCTATCCAACATATATGATAGCATTTTCTATGAGGAAACATATTCCTGTCCAACTCAGAGGTCATCTTTCTTTCTGGGAATCTTGCCTGGAACACCCACCATATGCAAGTTTTCTTAAGAAGCTGGAGTCACAAACCAGTTGGAACAAACTAGAGAAGGTCCTTGCATTGGTGCTATGCAATGGAGGATGATCAAGGAAATGCACACAAAACAGAGCCGTTCAGAGAGTGATCAATGCAGTAATGAAAACCAAATAGTGCCATATTATTAAAAGATTTGGATGCAGGGTATATAGTTATTCTCAGAAAGAGGGATAAGGAAAGCCCTTCTGAGAAAGCGACATTTTGTTTTGCTATCTTTTTCCTTGAGAAGGAAAAGAGTCTTGTGATACTCTGAGAAAAAGCCTGTCATTCACAGGGAAAAGTCAGTATAATTGTTCTAAGAACAAACTGGCCTCGGCATGTTTGAAGAGAAGAAAAACTAGATTATCAGATCACAATTGTCCTTATTTAGAAGTAACATATGTCAAACATCAATGACTTAAGCATTTAAGGGTTTCATACATTTAAAAAATCTAGGGGGGGTAAGGCAAATATTAGTTAATATCAAGGGTGTCAGTTCTGAGATTTCTGTGGTACTTGAGGCATTTCCCTCAAGGTCCCAAAGTGCCTTTGGACCTCAAAAAATTGTGTCTGTGTTGAGGACAGTAAGGAAGTCAGAGAGCAGAGACATAACCTATTAAGTCTGTCTCTGTCTAAAGGACTTTCTTAGGAGATTCATCCAGTAACTTTCAGAAGCATCTCACTGGCCACCCCCATAACATGTGGCTTTCCAGGTTACAAGCTTCAAGGTCTGATTACATACATCTTTCTTCATACCAGCTGTAGAAGGAGAGCAAAGCCCTCATAATGCATAAACCAAAGGGATGCTCCCTCCTGAGTCCTAGGTTAAGTTCTTTAACAAAATTGGAGGACGGGACAAACAAGGAGACTCTATGTGAAAAGTTAAGAAGGGACAGCCCTCAACATCCACTTCTCCTTCCTCATTTGTTCCTCATGAAATATTGACCATCTATTATGGGCCAGACAATGTACTAGGCACCAGAAGTATAAAGACAAAAAACAATATATAGTCCTTGCCCTTGAAGACTGGCTGCATGCTTTATTATAAAACAGTGGCCTGGGTGCTGCAGTAGGAATGCCCAGAGGACATGATGGAAGGCATAGAGGAGGCAGCAGTCAGTTCTTGTTCAATGTGGGTACCCAGGGAAAAAACACTTCAGAAAGGAAATTATGCTACCTGGGCTGAGCTTTGAAGAACAAATAGCAATGTCCTTTGTCTTTACTTGTGTGGCCTTGGGCATCCTGCCATGGTAAGCCTCGGGAGACAGTATTCAATCTTGAACTCAGAGGAAACAGAAATAGGAATTTATTTTTATTTTATTTTCATTTATCTTGAGACAGGCTCTCACTATATTACACAGGCTGACCTGGAACTCCTAGGCTTAAACATTCTCTCAATCTTCTAAGTCATTGAGGCTGCAAGTACAAAGCATGCACCTGGCAAGAAATAGTGATTTGGGATGAAGAGACAGCTCAGCAGTTAAGGTGCTTGCCTACAAAGCCCAAGGACCCAGGTTCAATTCCCCAGTACCCATGCAAAACTAGATGCACAAGCTGGTGTATGTATGGAGTTTGTTTGCAGTGGCTGAGGGCTGAGGCACCGGTGAGAATATTCTCTCTCTCTCTCTCTCTCTCTCTCTCTCTCTCTCTCTCTCTCTCTCTCTCTCTCTCTGTCTGTCTGTCTCTCTCATAAATAAAATATTTTTTAAAGCAACAGGGATTTAAATGTACTACATGATATGGAAGATGCAGTTTTTCCTCTCAGATATTCTTCTACTGTGTGCTTTTTGTGCATTGTTTCATGATTTATGAGTTTAGTTGAAATGATATCTACTTGTAACCCATAAGAAATTTTTAAGCCTGCCATGCCAACTGGGAAGTGTATGGACCAGCACATAACAGGCCCAGTAGCCTGTTCACAGTGCCTTGCCTTCATCACACTGCCAGCTGTGGGAGCTGGGATCATCTCACCAGTCAGGATGTTAGGACTGAGCCCTGCAAGAATGTGGACCCGAGTTCAATTTCCAGAGCCCACTAAACACGCTGGACACGTACATGTAAGCCCAGTGCGTCAGGGCAGAGGCAGAGACAGGGGGATCCCTGGGGCTACCCTAGTCAGTGAGCTTCATGTCAATGAAAGACTGTCTCAAAAAGAGATGTATAGTTGGGTTACACCTGAGGGTTACACCTGATGCTGGCCTCTGGCCTCCAAGCACACATGTGTGTACATGTGTAAAAAACTGTGAGAACTTCGGTCCCTGTGATTTATTTTATTTTTATTTTTTGGTTTTTCAAGGCAGGGTCTCACTCTAGCCCAGGCTGACCTGGAATTCACTATGTAGTCTCAGGGTGGCCTTGAACTCACAGAGATTCTCCTACCTCTGCCTCCCGAGTGCTGGGATTAAAGGCCTGTGCCACCAGGCCTGACCCCTGAGATTTTTAGAACTTTTCCCTTTCATTCCAGGATAGTGACCCTACCCAGAGCAGATGAGGTGCCCAGCAGTCTTTGAAGTCTAGGTGAGGCACATGGGACAGCTTTATAAAGCACCCAAAATGTTAGGTTCTTTTTAAATCTCCTTCTTGTCATAAGCTGGGATTCTGAAGAGTGGAGGCATTTGGTGAGGATATTAGGTCCCCCGGGGTTGCAGCCCTGGACCCTCTGCTTGCCAGCATTTATCCTTATTCATTCTTCTTTCTCCCACGGCCTCATCCTCTCCCTTCCTCTGCTGCAGACAGTCATTTCCACCAGCATCTCTCCCCTTCCCTGGACACACTTCAGAACAAGGATCTCTTCAGCCAGTACACAGCTGATTTGAGGCTTTTTAAGGTTTCCTCTGAAGAAGAAAACAGGAGGAAGGAAAAATAACAAAATTATGGCCTGCCTGAAGTTGCCAGCAGAATGAAAATGGATCTTGGCTCGACATTCCTGGGGCCTCAGCACTTTTTTCTGAACCCCAAATTTTTCTGATTGTCCTTCCCCATAACCACATTTATGTAAATTGTTCCATCTGGTATCTTCTTTCTTGGCTGATTGACTGTGCGAGGCTTATTTAGAAATGACCTTGTAGAATCAGTCTTACCCAGGTCTGAGTGGGCTGAATCCAGGTGGTTCAAGAACCAACCAAGTCAGGCATGGTGGCAAATACCTTTAATCCTAGCAAGGGGGAGGCAGAAATAGGAGGATTGCCTTGAGTTTGAGACCACCTTGAGACTACGTAGTGAATTCCAACTTTGCACTGGGGGTGACAGAAGGCCTCACAGGAAAATAGTATTTCCAGTCTTGCCATCTACTTACTGGGCTGAGGACATATGTAAAGCCAATGTGCTTTTCTCTCAGATATTCTTCATCAGCACATAGATAATTTCTCTTTTTTATCTTTAATATCATCTCCCTGTTTTTTTTTTCATTACCGCAAACATTCCCATTTGCGTTACAAAAAGCAAAATGAAATTTATTCCCCAAGTGACCCCTAATGTACAGTGAGTGTCTAGTGTTTCTTCAGTTGTACACTTGAAACCTTTGAGGGTTTGGGTCATTATTTCTGTTTTATAAAATATGTTCGGCTCTGGCTTGGTCTGTCCTGCTGTAACACAAAGCAGTTGGAGAATGCATAGAGTAAGAATTAAGTGAAAAGGCCAAGGATACAATATCTCAAGACTGGTTCCTTTTCTTCCCAGAACTGTAACTGGTATAAAAATCCATTTCTTTTAGTGTTCTTTTAGTCTTCAGCTGGGTCTTCCTCATAAATAGGGGCCAGTGTTGACCAACAGACCTTCTCTTTGAGGACTTCACATTCTTCATCCCCAAATGAGCTAGATGAGGCCAATAAACAGCGAGGATCTTTCTGGGACTGTAATCTGGGAATGCATCATTCGCGTGAGGATAGCTGTGTCTTCCACAGAAGACAAACGTGCTCACCTGGTAGATAAATGGAATGTATCCCTCATTTTTGTTTGAGCACAGCAGACTGCCAGAAGCCCCAGAATGCATCATCCTAAGAATGGGGCTCTGGGACATCTGAGGAGCCCTCTTTTGTGTGCAAAGAGGTGAGAATTGAGGTAGACAGTCAGCACACAGTGGAAAGTCAGGACGTAGTTCATCCTGCTCCTGAGTAACTGCATGGGGAAGAACAGAATTTGACAGATGGCTGTGTCTTCCAAACTGGGTAACTCCCATGAATGTTTTTTCCCCTCTAAATCACATTTTCTCACTATCTGAAGTTTGTGCTCCAATGGCAGCTTCAGCTGGAGTCTTGTGTCTTCCTTAAATAATGAGGAAATGGCTCAAATTGTTTCAGGCCACAGCATCCACCACCGTGCAAAATCACTCAGCAAATGTTCCTTCCATAAAGCAAGCCATATCAACTGTTTCTATATTCATAGATTCAATCTTTTGTTTTCTGAGGATGAAATATGTTTTAAGCTACCAAATCTGTTCAGACTCACAGCAGCTTTAAATTATTTCCTAAGTTTTCTTCGTAGGTTATTGTTCAGGCTCCGCTGCAGATCACATATGAGAATGTGAAGCGAGTTTAGATATCTGTTTAGGAGTTGGGGAGGAGCGATGCCAACCCAGTTCATTCGGGGAGAGTCTGGCTTCACGCTTCAGCATTAGAAAGGCATTCTGTGGGATGTGAGGGGGAACGAGGCAGGGAAGGAGAATGATTCAGCTGGAAAAAAAGAAAGAAAAGAAAGAAAGAAAGAAAGAAAGAAAGAAAGAAAGAAAGAAAGAAAGAAAGAAAGAAAGAAAGAAAGAAAGAAAGAAAGAAAGAAAGAAAGAAAGAAAGAAAGAAAGAAAGGAAGGAAGGAAGGAAGGAAGAAGGAGGGAGGGAGGGAAGGAAGGAAGGAAGGAAGGAAGAAAGAAAGAAAGAAAGAAAGAA
>PVHP010053814.1:0-10638 GCA_004024765.1 Zapus hudsonius | reverse complement strand
TCTCTCTCTCTCTCTCTCTCTCTCTCTCTCTCTCTCTCTCTCTCTCTATCTAGCTCTCTCTCTCTGCTTGAAAATGAATAAATAAAATATTTAAAAAAAAAAAATTTGGGGGGTGTTTTTCAAGGTAGGGTCTCGCTCTAGCCCAGGCTGACCTGGAATTCACTCTGTAGTCTCAGGTTGGCCTCAAACTCACGGTGATCCTCCTACCTCTGCCTCCCGAGTACTGGGATTAAAGGCGTGCCCCCACCACGACCGGCTTAAAAAAAAAATTTTTTAAGGGAAAAAAAAAAAAGAAAAACGTGGGGTCTACTTGCTTCTAGTAACTGGAACCAGGAAACCAACTTACTCTGTAGCCAGATTTCCTCCTACCTCTTCTTCCTTTTTTTGAGGGGTGGGAGGGGGAATAGGATCTCTTGTAGGCCAGGTTGGCCTCTAACTCGCTAAGTAACTACAGAATGAGGTCTAGTTCAGCCTGCAAAATGACCTAGTGAAACCCAAAATCAGACTACCAAGAGTTGGGCATAGTGCTGAATGCTTTAATCCCTGAGTTCAAGGCCAGACTGGGACCTCAGAAAGTTCCAGTTCGGCCTGGGCTGGAGTGAGACCATACTTTGAAAAAAAACAAAAACGACTGCCTACCAAAATTGTGACATGTCTTTTTCAAATATTGCTTCCTAAGAATATGGAACCTCTGCTATAAAATCCTCTAGATACAAATTCTCAAAATACCGATTTTATAAATGAGCTATCTCCTTTTACTACCAAGCATTTACCTTAGAATAATGCTTCAACTTGCACTGCATCCAAATCTTGCCTCCAAAGAGCACCACCAGCAGCAGACTACCTTCTCCAATTAGAAAACCAGGGTATAATTCTGGAATGAGAGGAAATAAATGATGAAATAACTGCCCACATCTTACAGATACTATTATTGCTTGAAACATAGAAGTAAGACCTCTATTATAGCTCTTAACTTCACTTCCAGTGAACACAGGCATCTCTCCCAAATTTATCTGGTCAGTTCTTTGTCTAACAAATTTTTTATCTACCCAACCTCCCACACTATGGAAAGCTAAAACCTTTCCTGTAACCAGATACTTCCATTGGCAATAGTCAAGAACTAGGGGTAGCATTATACTAAAGGTAGCTCACAGGTTACATAATTAATCAAGATGAATTTGAGGCTGGAGAGATGGCTCAGCGGTTGAGGCACTTGCCTCCAGTGCCTAAGGCCCCCGGTTCAATTCCCAGGACCCACATATGCCAGACCCACAAGGTGGTATGCTCTCTCTCTCACTCTCTCTCTGCTTGGAAAAATTAATAAATATAATATAAAAAAAGATGAATTGATTAAGAATCAGATGTTAGGAAAAATATAACTGGGGGCTGGAGAGATGACTCAGCAGTTAAGGCACTTGCCTCCAGTGCCTAAGGCCCCGGGTTCAATTCCCCAGTACCCACATAAGCCAGACCCACAAGGTGGTGGCCCTGGTGCACTCTCTCTCTCTCTCTGCTTGAAAATGAATAAATAAAATATTAATAAATATATATACATATATAACTGAGATATACTAAAATTTTCAAATACAAGTCAAGTTAAAATAGCCACTTTCTTGACCTAAGGCACAAAAACACTTCTGTTCCAGTTGTCTAAAATGTTCCCATATCCATGAGTAGTCACATATTAAAGGTTAACAGCATGTTACCTAAAATAGCACTGAAAAGTTCCAAGACTAGCAAATTCTTGAGCAATATTCCCACCTCTAGCTTATTAAAATGGTGTATTTTGCTAGTAGCCAGAAGGCATGAGTTCCAAATAATCTGGAGATACAGTCTCCACATTAATCTTTCTGCCTTTCTTTATTCACTCAAGATGTGACAGGATGCTCACTTTAACTGTCTCTGAACCTTGTAGTTCGCAGTGGAACCTTTGCCTATATAGCAAGAAAAGTAGTATTTCCTTAATCTATGGTTCTGAACTCCTTAAGTAGAATCCTAGAGTAGAAAATCTACTCTAGAAAATCACTACTCCCTTCACCAAACTCCTGAGCATCAATCTACCCCATAAACCACTCCCTGTTCTCCCAGGCTCAGTAACTTCCTGTCCTGAATTACCCTGGCCAGTCTCTCCTTATATCTAATTCATTATCTGCTAACTTGTCAATTCCCTCATGGGATTGTAAATGCTTTATGTACATAAAACCGCTAAGTGTTTGGGAAGGCAATTGAATATTCAAGCAATAAATTCATGACCTATTTACCAATGGTAATCAGATAAAAAACTTTACAAACAGCCAGGGCTGGAGATGTAGCTCAGCTAATGAAGTGCTTTGTATGGCATACACTAGGCTCTAGATTTGATCTCAAGCACTGCATAAACCAGACATGGTGGTACATACCTACAATCTCAGCACTAAGAAGGTGGAGGCAGGACAACCAGAAGCTCAAGGCTACACTCTGCTATGAAGTGAGTTGAAAGCCAGCTTGGAATACATAAAACTATTTCAAAACAAAAAGAGGCCAGGTTTAGTAGTGCATACCTTTAATCCCAGCACTCAGGAGGCAGGAGGATCACCTTGAATTCAAAACCATTCTGAGACTACATAGTGAATTCCAGGTTAGCCTAGGTTAGAGAACCTGCCTTGAAAAACCAAAAACAAACAAAAAACCTAGCCTGTATTTTACATACTTAATGCTTTAATATGGGAGGCAAGCACTAAACAAGTGCCCCTAAATCTTACAATCTAGATTTTTTTTAAATATTTTATTTATTTTTCAAGCAGAGAGAGAGAGAGAAAAAGAGTACCAGGGCCACCACCTTGTGGGTCTGGCTTATGTGGGTCCTGGGGAATTGAACCCAGGGCCTTAGGCACTAGAGGCAAGTGCCTTAACCCCTGAGCCATCTCTCCAGCCCTTACAATCTAGATTTGAACACTGGTTCCTACATGTTTAAGAGAAATAAAGGCAAGATAAACTGTCTAGAAAACAAAGCCTGTATCTCTATAACTTTAGTGATATTTAATACACACAAGGATACCAAAGATCTCTCCTTTGAAAGCACCTCAGATTTCCTATTGACATTTCAATAAGATTAGTTACTAGAAAAAAAGTCAAGAAAGAGCAAAGTCAAAACTCCAGTAGGAGGAACATATTGTACACTAAATTACAGCTTATGCAATACTTTTTGCAATAAACTCAGTTTCCTAATAACTACACAATAATTTAAATGGCAACTTTAAAGTTAATTAACTTACATGGTTCATGTACCTCACTAGTCATAGCATTAGCATTATCAGAAAGCCTGTACTTTCAATTAAACATTATAATTTTCTTTTCATTAAGCTTCAAAAACTAAACAAAGCTGTTTTTTAAAATATTTATTCATTTTCAAGCAGAGAGATACAGAGAGAGAGAAAGAGAGAGAGAGAGAGAGAGAGAGAGAGAACACAAGCACACCAGGGTCACCACCTTGTGGGTGCTGGGGAATTGAACCCAGGGCCTTAGGCACTGAAGGCAAGTGACTTAACCACTGAGCCATCTCCCCAGCCCTAAACAAAGCTGTTTTAGTTTCAAAAACTAAAAAGATTGTGCATGGTGGCTCAAGCCTTTAATCCCAGCAGCGGTAGGAACATGGCCATGAGTTCAAGGCCACCCTGAGACTACATAGTAAATTCTAGATCAGTCTGGGCTACAGCACAACCCTACCTCGAAAAACCAATAGAGAAAAAAAAAAAAGGAAAACACATGGTTACTTCAGTGGCAGAACTACATGTAACTAAGGCAAAATATATCCAGTAAAACACACTAAAAAGACATCATACCTGAAACCCCTCATTAATGAAAACAAGCAAGAAGAAATTCAAGCTGGGCTTGGTGGTGCATGCCTTTGATTCCAGCACTCAGGAGGCAAAGGTAGGAGGACCGAAGTGAGTTCAAGTCCGGCCTGAGACTACATACTGAATTCCAGGCCAGCCTGGAATAAAGGGAGACTCTACCTCTAAGGGGGAAAAAAAAAAAAAAAGAAAAATCCAATAGAGCTGGGGATGGTGGTATACTCTGAGAGGTGGAGGTAAATTAAAAAATTCAAGGTCACTGGGCATGTACCACACCTTGAATCCCAGCACTAAAGAGGCAGAGGTAAAAGGATTGTAAACTCCAGGTCATCCTTGTCAGCATAGCAAGTCTGGGTGACATCAGACTGTCAAAGAAAGGGAGGATGTAAAGAGGAGAAACCTAATAGAAGAAAACATGAGGAAATGGATTTTTTTTAAAACATCACTAAATCTCAGCTACCTCACAATTTGAGCATAAAATCACAATCTCTTCTTTTTGTTTGTTTTTCGAGGTAGAGTCTCACTCTAGCCCAGGCTGACCTGGAATTCACTATGTAGTCTCAGAGTGGCATCAAGGGCATGGGATTTTGTGTTTCTTTTGCTTTTATTAGCATGTAATTGTGCAAAGTGAGGTTTCATTATAACTTTTTTTTTCAAGGCAGGGTCTCACTTCTAGCCCAGGCTGACCTGGCCATCACTATTTTAGTCTCAGGGTGGCCTTGAACCCATGTCGATCCTCTTAACCAAATAGCATGAACCAAATTTCTTTCAGTTCAGGATGTCACTATTCCCAAGAAAATAGCTAGCACCCTAAGAATTTATTGATTCTGAAATGAATAAAAGCTCAGGTTTGTAATCCTAGTACTTGGAAGCTAAGGCAGAATTGGGGCCAGCCTGAACTATAGCCTGTCTCAAAAAAATAACAGGAGCTGGAGAGATGGGTCAGCAGTTAAGTTACTTGCCTGCAAAGTCTAAGCACCCTGGTTCAATTCCTCAGTATGCAAGTAAAGCCAGATACACAAAGTGACACATGCGTCTGGAGTTTATTTGCAGTGGCTGGAGGTCCTGGCGAGTCCATTTTCTCTATCTGCCTCTTTCTTTGAATGAATAAAATATTAAAATAATAATACAAAAACTAGGGATTAGGGAGATGGCTCAATAAAGCTCTTGCCAGGCAAATAAGTACCTGAGTTCAGCTCCTCAGAAACCACATTTTAAAAATGAAGGAAAGAGAACACTGTGGCCCATGCATGTACAAATATAGACAATCATATTGGTATGCTCTCCCAGCCAGCTTTATTCTTCATCTGAAACTAATCTGTGACATACTCCAAGCTCCCTTCTTCCAATTTACCAATACAAAACACTTTTTTTAAAACTTAACTTTGGAGAGGGGGAAATGTGTATGAGTGCACACGTGCCATGCTTCATGTGTGGAGATCTGAGGACAAGTTCAGACTATCTGTACCTCTTCCACTTTGCTTGAGACAGGATTTCCCTTGCTTTGTTTCTGCAGCTTAGCGTGCACCAATCTAGCTGGCCCAAGAGCTCCCAGATTCTCCTGCTCTGCCTCTCAGGGTCTTGAGATACCATTGGGATTACAACCTGCAGGCCACTTTGTGTCCTACTACACATGGGTGCTGTGGAATCAAACTTGGATTGAGAGGTTCTGTAAGGAAACGCCTTTAACAGCTGAGCCTTCTCCCCAGCTTTGATATTAAGTACAGATGTGTTTAAATTTGAGTTAGCCAATGAAATTCTGCATTAGAGGGCTTTGGTGAATGCAGTTCAGGGGTAGATTATCTTGCTTAGAGCGCTCAAAGTCGTGAGTTCTGTCCTCAACACTACACAAAATAAAATGTAAAGGCAGCGTGGTGGTGCCACATCTTTAATCCCAGCACTGGGAGGCAGAGATAGGATTACCACGAGTTTGAGGCCACCTTGAAAACTAGTGAATTCCAGGTCAGCTCAGGCTAGAGCAAGGCCTACCTCAAAAAACCAAATATAAAGCCCGGCATGGTGGCACACGCCTTTAATCCCAGCACTCGGGAGGCAGAGGATCACTGTGAGTTCGAGGCCAGCCTGAGACTACAGAGTAAATTCCAGGTCAACCTGGGCTAGATATATGTGTGTGTGTGTTTGTGTCAGGGCAAGGGAAACGGCTCAGTGGTTGCCTGCAAAGCTTGACAGCCCAGGTTTTGATTCCACAGTACCCATGTAAAAGTCATGCATAAAGTGGCCTATGCTGACAGAGGGTATAGCTCAGTGGCAGAGCATTTGACTGCAAAGTGGCATACGCCACTGGAGCTCCTTCGCACTAGCAAATTTGGGACACCCCCTTCCCAAGAGACCCTGCTTGCAAATAAATAAAACAAATATATACATATGGGGGCTGGAGAGATGGTTCAGTGGCTGAGGTGCTTGGCTGCAAAGCCTAAGGACCCAGGTTCGATTCCCCAATACCCATATAAAGCCTGATGTACAAAGTGTTTCATGCATCTGTAGTTAAGTTTGCAGTGGCTACAGGTCCTTGGTGTGCCCATACTCTCTCTATCCTCTCTGCTTGCAAATAAATAATCTAAAAAATAAATAAATAAACTGGGCATGGTGGCGCACGCCTTTTGTCCCAGCACTGGGAAGGCAGAGGTAGGAGGATCGCCGTGAGTTCAAGGCCACCCTGAGAACTGTGAATTCCAGGTCAGCCTGGGCTAGAGTGAGACCCTACCTGGGAAAACCAAAAATAAATAAATACACACGAAAAACCACATGATTCGTTTACTGTGTGGCAAGAGGCCCTGATGTGCCCATACTTTCTCACACAAATTATATATAGATTAGCCCAGGCTGACCTGGAATTCACTACATAGTCTCAGGGTGGCCTCAAACTCACCATGATCGACCCTAGCCTCCCAACTTCAAGGATGTGCACCACCACAACCGGCTTGCTTCCAACATCACTACAATATTAACATTAACCCACAAAATACGTCTTCCAACAAAGAACTGAGCCCCACTTGCTGCACACAGGCTTTCAGAACAGCAGCTACCCCTTTAGCATTAACAGATTTCTCCAGAATAAACAACTCGACCCGTCGGGCTGTCAAATAAAGCCGGTACTTCACAAAGAGTTAGCGGCTGCGGGATCTTCAGCTTCTTGGCTTCACAAACACCTCGCTGCCATCTTAGAAAGAAAACCACCCAGGTACCTGAGAAGACGGCTCCTCCGGGGGGGGGGTTTACAGCCCGTCCCCGACCCCCGCGCCCGGGCCCAGCTTCCGCCGCCGCGCGCCCCGGAAGGGCAAAGGGAGGAGCGCGCCGAGCCGGCGAGGCCGGATGTCGTGGCGCTGGGCGGGCGCAGGGAGTTCGCGGCCAGCCTGGATCCAGGCCAGCTGGGGCTGCCGTGAGACCCCCACCTCGGAAAAATAAAATTAAAAACAGCAAAAAAAAAATTTTTTTTAATTGCTTAGGTGTCGAAACACAACCGCTTCGGACAAGCGGGACACCGGCGGCCGCCGGAATGCAAGTCGGCCTTCTTCACTTCCAAGAAAAAAATAAATAATGGAAGAGCACTATTTTTCCAGGAGGAGATAAATTTGGATGATACCACTTCCGGCCACAAGGCCCGAGGAAAGTACGAACAAGCCCGAGCGCCAGCCGCTCGCCCCGAGGACCGGAGAGGGGCTGGGCGGGGGAAGGGCACTCCAGAGGTCCGGGGTCCGAGGCCGGCGAAGGGGGTCGGGGCCGAGAGCGCGGCGGCGGACGGCGGGCGGGAGGAAGGGGAGGAGCCGGGCCCGAGCGAGCTGAGCCCGCTCGCAGGCCGCCGCGGCCAGGCGCGGGGGAGCCGCTGCGCGCTAGGCCTGGCCCCGACCGCGGCCTCTCCGCCGCCGCCAAGAGCGCGGAGAATCCCCCCTGAGCCGGGCCAGCGGACGCGCCTTCGCTTCCACCGGAGGAACTCACTCACCTGGGCCCGGCCGAGCGACTCCAGCTGCAGACTCGCAACGGAACAACCGGCGCGAACCTCGCCCCCGCCCGACAGCGCGCCCCGCGTCCCCGCTCTCCCCAGACGGCGGCGAGGGCGTCAGGACCCGCTACCTCCTGGGAAATGTAGTCTTCACCCCGCCTCGTCTTCACGCGCTGGGCGGGCGCTTGAAATACATTTCCCACAAGGCAAAGCGAGCCTCGGGGCCCGCCGTCGGCGTCACGCGCCCGTTTGTCGGCAGTCACGTGGGTAGCTGCGTTCCTTCCCTTCCCCCTCCACGCCTGGCCCTCCCGGCTTGGGTGGCCTCGGGAGAAGGGAGGAAGACGGACGGAAGGGGCGGGGGCGGAGCTGACGCCACGACCCCCACCATTTTGGAACCCGTCCCTGGGGAGGGCCGGAGCCCCACCCACTCGCCAGCTTGCCTGCGTGGTGAGAACGTCTCTCCCTGGGAGTCAGCTTCCCTGGTTTTACCCTGCGTCTCTCTCTTCGCTTTGTGACCTTGAGTAAATCGGCTCCCCTTTCCGAGCCGCAGTTGTTTCTATAAAATGAGATTCATGAAAAAAATAAGTGAGATTCATGGGCTGGAGGGGTAGCTCAGGGGTTAAGATCCTTGCCTGCAAAACCTAAGGTTCGATTCCCCAGGACCCATATAAAAGTGGCACATACATCTGGAGTTAGTTTGCTGTGGCTGGAGGCCCTGGCTCGCCTATATTCCTGCCCCTCCTTCTGCTAGAAAATAAATGAAGTAGCCGGACGTGGTGGCGCACGCCTTTAATCCCAGCACTCGGGAGGCAGAGGTAGAAGGATTGCCGTGAGTACGAGGCCACCCTGAGACTACAGAGTGAATTCCAGGTCAGCCTGGGCTAGAGGGAGACCCTATCTCGAAGAAAAAGTAAAAACAAAAAAACTCACCAAGCTCAGTCCAAGTCGAAGATTATGACAGTCAAATCTAAAGCTTTCGAGCCTCGGCACTGATAGAACCACAATGACTCCATCTTTGGACTCTGAACCAGAACCACCCAACCCCCTTATCCTTTCCTGGAATGATCCAGACCACCTGCTTGATACACCACTTACCTAAAATGGCCCAAGCTCTGAGGCAAGGTGAACCACCCAGCAAAAAAGTCCACCTTAAAAAAATAAATAAACATTAAAAAAAAAAAAAAAGTACAATGCCTCTACCAGTCTGTAAAGAAGGTGGTTTGGGGGGTTTTGTGTTTTTGTTTTTCTGGTTTTTTTGTTTTTCGGGTTTTTTGAGGTAGGGTCTCACTCTAGCCCAACCTGACCTGGAATTCACTATATAGTCTCAGGCTGGCCTTGAACTCAGCAATCTCTTGTCTCCCAAGTGCTGCTAGGACTAAAGGTACTCACCAGCCCTGGGAGGTGACTTTAACTGTTGAGGCATCTCCCCTGCCCTGACATATATATAGTTTGTTTGCTTTGTTTTGTTTTTCAAGGTAGGATCTTGCTGTAGCCCAGGTTGACCTGGAATTTACTGTGTAGTCTCAGGGCAGCCTTGAACTCCCAGCCATCTTCTTATCTCTGTCTCCCTAGTGCTGGGAGGTGGCTTTTTTTTTTAATATTTATTTATTTGCAAGCAGAGAGATACAGAGAAAGAGACAGACAGACAGACAGACAGACACCAGGGCCTCTAGATGCACATGCCACTTTGTGCATCTGGCTTATGTGGGTCCTGGGGAATCAAACCTGGGTCTTTAGGCTCTCAAGGCAAGCTCCTTAACTGCTGTTCCATCTCTCCAGCCCCGGGGAGGTGGCTTTTTGACCTGCTTGGTCAGAACCCTTCTCAGGATGGCCCAAATAAAGCCGCTCTCTCTGCTGTTGAGCCAGGTCTTCCCTCTGATTTCTTTACCTGAATTTTCTAACATTCCTTCCACTTTGCTTATTGGTTTTAATATTTCTATTTATTTATCTGAGAGAGAATATGGGTACACCAGGGCCTCTTTCCACTGCAAACACTCCAGATACCTGTGACACTTTGTGAACTGGCTTTACATGGGTGCTGGGGAATTGAATCTAGATCGTTAGGCTTTGCAGACAAGTACCCTAACCGATGAGCCACCTCTCCAGCCCTTAAAATATATTTGTTAATGTGGCTAGGAAGAGCCAGGTGTGGTGTGCAGGCCTTTAATCCCAACACTGGGAGGCAGAAGTAGAATCGCTGTAAATTCAAGGCCACCCTAGACTACATAGTGAATTCTAGGTAAGCCTGGGCTAGAGCGAGACCCTACCTCTGGGAGGGGGGAATGCGGCTAGGAAGATGGTTTAGAGGTTTAAGCAGTTGCTTGTGAAGCCTGGCAGCCTTAATTCAATTTCCAAGCCACCTATGTAAAACTGGATGCAAAAAGTGTTCACCAGGGGCTAGGAACATGGCTCAACAGTTAAAGTGCTTGCTTGCAAAGTCTGGGTTCCATTCCTCAGTACCCATGTAAAGCCAGATGCACAAAGTGATGCATGCATCTGGAATTAGTTTGCAGAGGCTAGAGGCCCTAATAGACCCATTCTCTCTCTCTCTCTTTATCTCTCTCTCACACACATACCCAAAAGTTAATAGTAAAATAATAATGATGAGCCGGGCGTGGTGGCGCACGCCTTTAATCCCAGCACTCGGGAGGCAGAGGTAGGAGGATCACCATGAGTTCGAGGCCACCCTGAGACTACATAGTGAATTCCAGGTCAGCCTGGGCCAGAGTGAGACCCTACCTCGAAAAACCAAAAATAATAATAATAATAATAATGATGATGAAGAGTGAGACCCTACCTCGAAAAACCAAAAATAATAATAATGATGATGATGATGATGATGAT
>PVHP010053813.1:0-10652 GCA_004024765.1 Zapus hudsonius | reverse complement strand
GAAGGTCACAACCTTGGGGAAGCAGAGATTTCTCTCAACGTTGGGGTACTCATGCACTGGGCACTGGATACATTCCTCTGCATCTGGGGAAAAGGAAAGACTCGGTGTTTCTGTTTCACAAGTTCATTGTTTGCCATTGTGGAAAAAACAGTAACCCTTGTGTTGTCTTCCAAGAACAGACTGCCTGCTACACGTCTTTGAGACATTCCAGACCAAGATCATAAATTCTTGGCTCAGGAGAACGTTTTCAAAATGCTAACAAATATGACCACGCAACTCTACCTGTGTTATAGAAATAAGGCTGTAATTGTGCAGCTTGGCTCTTCCTTTGTCTCCAGGGTTCCCAAGGATGAAGAATCTTCCTAGTAACTCCACCACCACCATGGTCACCTGGATGATAACTGTAGAACTGCTACTGTTTTTTATATTGACTGGGATGACCAGGTGTAAAGTGTTTTTTTATTCATTATAAGGTGGATTTGACCACCTTCATGTCCTGAGACATCCTAATGTCATCATTACAGTATTATCTAATGGCTTATTAGTTTACTGAAACTTACTGTCTGATAGACTAAGTCTTTTCTCATTCTACATTTTCATTTTTTTACCTCTGACCAGTATTTCCATTTGAATGTCAAAAGGTGATTTGATTGAAATATTTTCAGTTACGATAGAAGTACATTTCTCATGTTTAATACTTTAAAGTAATTGTCAGTATAATCATAAGATAGATGGTAGTGTGTACATTTAAAACTGCCCAATCATTTACAACTCAAAGCAAAGACCATGCCAACTATTTGTATAATTTGAGAGGTTGTAAATATTGTGTCTTCTGCATAATTTATGATCTCTCCTTAACTGTTCCTACCTGCTCCAATACTACATAGTTCAGTGATAAGCTATCTGTGCTTAAGTCTCATGCATAAAATTAGGCAGGAGTTTGCCTATTTCGGCCTTGACTAATGACTTGTGTTTTGCAAAATACAGTCTTGCAATGGATTTAACGTCTGTAATGTTTCACTGTGATAATATCTCAGTTTTATTTCTGTTGAGCCACCTTACCTCTTCATACCTGTGTTCCTGGTGTCGGTGTCAGACATGCCTGGTACACACCACTGTAGGTTGAATGATGAGAACAGAGATCTGGACTATTTAATTCTCTTTGTTGCTTTATACACTGTTTGTTATTTCAAATACTTGACATCAAAGAGAATTTTGATTGTGTGTAAGCTTCTTGTTACCTGAGCATGTGTATTTACTCTGTCAAATGAGATTTCTGCTGTGACTGAAATTCCACAGGACTTTTGCAGGAATCAAATCACTATAGTATTTATTCTTTGAAATATTGGATTTAGTTATCTTGTTAGATTTTGCATATTGCATGAACACATTTTATTTTGATTCATAGTTCATTAAATTTATGTTTTCTGTAAATATTTTTTAGGAATGTAAGGTATCTTTAGATGAATAATGCATTTTGTCTTGTGACTTACACCTTTTTCTTTATTAAAATATGTGATCACAAAGAACAGCATTATTTATGTGAACTTGATTTCCAGCACAGTGCTAAAGACTAGGTGTGAACAGCAATACTAAAATTCCATAACACTGTATGCAACTTTCTGGGTGTTAGCATTTAGGTATGTTCACATTAACAGATTCCACACTTCCAAGCACCCACTGGTATCTTGGAAAATTCTACATCTTTTATTTTAAATTTTGTCTTGGCCATGCAAGAGGTCTCAGACCTCCTGATACAGATCTGACTGATATAGTGAACAAAGGTCAATTATGACCATTCCACCATCAAAAGCTTTATTTCTAAAGAAGGGAACACATCATCACAGGAGAGCTCCCCTTCCTACCTGCCTGTGATCACCAGGGAACACATCATCAGAAGAGAGCTCCTCCTTTTTACCTGTGTGGTTGGAGATATGTCTGTTGGGGCAAAAAGCACAAAAGAAGCAGCAGACCAGCCTTCCTTCCTGTGGGATTTTTCTGGATCCTGGACCACAGCTCTGGCTACACACAGACTGAGGAGTCTAAGGGAAGTCAGTCAATATTCCTCTTCACAGAGAAGAGGGATCCAGCTGAGCACAGTGTGGGAACCTGTGATTCCATCATGTAGCAGGTTGAGACAGGAGAGTACCAAGTTCAAGGAGTTTAAGGCAAGACTTGGTGACAGAGTTTGTTAGAGGCAAACCTGGGCTACATAAGAAGAACCTGTCTCAAAAATTATGTAAATAAATAAAGTATATTTGTGCTGCCCATGAAGTGACGAATCTTAGAATGGTCTTTGACACAGTAGTAAAGAGAATCCAGAGCACTGAGCTCAGCTTTGGGAGTGAGCCAGGTGGCCCTTAGCTGGAGGATGTGGCAGAGAACCAGGCAGGTTTCTCAAGGTACATAAGAGAGAGTAATGCATGGATGTCCACCTGCGGTATGTGAATATAGAGTGTGTGCAAGTCTACAAATCACTTTTGCTAGTATCCTGGCATGTTCTGAGCTGTGATCTTGTTTCTACCTAAATATATCTCTTTTAATAAACAAAACTAATTTATTTTGATACTTCAAACTGTTCTTTAAAGTTTATTTAATGTTTATCATATGAAGTGAATTATTCATTTCTCACTTAATATTTGAAAATAATCTGTATTTTTCTGAATGTGTTTGTGAAAACAATTGTTGAATATATAAAATAACTCAATGATATTCAATATTTTATTTTTCTTTGAATATCCTTACTTTCTTTGGAGTTTCATTGCATTTTTCTAATTTCTTAAGGTTTAATTTTCATTTGAACATCCAGAATCTTTTATTGTAAGTAAGTTAAGTTGGACTAAATATTTTTGCTAATGGAATTTGAAACTTTCTTCTCCTGACTAAACAAATGGGCCATCCTGTTCCTTTATGTAAACATTTAAACAGAATTGTTCTCATTCACATAGATGGTTATGATGCTATATACTAAGTAGATCTTGCAGACAAATTTAACTACTCTAGTTTGTGCAATGGCTCAAAATTTTGTTTCACCAGAGATATTGCCTATTGCCCCCCTCAACAACAACAACAACAACAACAACACACACACACAGCAACCACCACAACAAATGGGCTACAGCTCTTGTAATTCATAACCCCCATCACATGGACGGTTCCAGCAACCCCACTGAGGAGGGGGCCCCTTAGTGGGTGGGGCCAGGGAGGAGAGCAATGGGGATGCCAGCACAAGACGTGTTCATACTGGGTGTCTAATTATTAGCAATAAATAAAAAATTGTTTAAATTACTAAAAATAAGTAAGTTATTAAAATGTCTTTTTGGTGCCTCTCCTTATTTGTTAACTTCTTACGTTAGAGGGAGATTGTTTTCATCTTATTAAATTTAACTAGGGGCTGGGGAGAATGTTCACCAGTTAAAGGTGCTTTTTTTCAAAACTTGCTGGCCCAGTTCAATTCCCCAGTACCCAATGTAAAGCCAGATGCACAGAGCGGTGCCTGCATGTGGAGTTCATTAGCAGTGGCCAGAAGCCCTGGCATACACATTCTCTCTTTCCTTACAAATGATAAATAAAATATTTTTTAATTTCAATTTTATTCTTGACTGATCAAAACAAAAATTGCAATAAATTATAGGTTTATATAATGCATATAATCACTATTTAAAGTTTAAATTTGTATAAATAGATCTGTCCTCCAAAATATTTATTCCTTGTGTGGATAAATTCTACTTTGTGCTAGAGATATTTTTAGATTGAGGTTTTGGCTATGTACCACAGGCTGGCCTCCAATTTTGTGTCTTTCTACTTTGGCCTGCTGAGTGTTGGGATTCTAGTTGTGCACACCACGCTTGGATTTCATTTTGATGTTTGAGGAATTCAGAATGTTAATGTTATCTCTTATAAGACACCAGAACTTCTTGCTTCCACCTCTCTCTTAGTATCTATTGGTCAACCTTTCTCATGTCTCCCCCTTCCTATTCTCCTCAGCCTCTGGTAACCACCAGGCTACTCTTAACTTCTGATATCAACTGTTAAAATATTCAACACACACTCAGAAGAAAAAGACACCAAAGTAGAGGGCGGACTAGCTGAGGAGAGGGGGTTCAGTGAGAGGAGTGTGGGGAAGGTACTAGTAGGCGGTAACGGAAGATAATGATGATACCATCCATTGTATACATGTAGAAAATGTATCAACAAATAAAAAAGAAAAATCTACACCATAATATTTATAACCTGTGACAAATATTTGAAGTTGAGATGTTATTTTGCCAAATTCAAGGTCATCTGATGACAAGTTCTTGGTGGTTCCCAATGATCACAGTATGAGCATGAGAGCCCAGGCCCAGCTTGACCTCTGACACTTAAACTGAAACAATCCACCAACACAGACTCCTGGAAAACATGATTTGGGACTGAAATAGTGGAAGTGAGTCCAGAGAAAATAATCATGATCTCATAGACATGTGAAATAAATTACCAGAAATCAACCAGGGGTAATTGGCATGGGAGCCCCTCAGAATATTTAAAACATCTGTTTTAAGGCAACTTCAAAATACCCTAAGAATGCAGGGAAACGATTCAATACTCTTAACAGAGAACAGAGAGATGGACCCAATTATAACAAAGTCAAATGGAATTCTTGAGAGGAAAATGCTCTAGAATAATTGAAACCACGACTGAAGGCATTCACACCGCATACGTCACATGAAAGACACTGCAAGCTCAGAGACAGACGCTCTGTCAGAGGAAGTAATAAAAAATAAAATAAAATAAATGAAAAGGAGAATGAATAAACCACATGGAAGCACAGACTTCAAGTAGTAAGCATTGAATTCTGACAGATAGAAGTTTTAAAAGGAGTAATACTTGAGTTTCCCAAGTTCACGAGGGATGAACAGATGTCAAAGAACAGAGAGCCTTTTCAGAGTAATAATAATATACCTTTTGAGCTGAGACAGTAGTGAAAGAAAGGGAAAAAATCTAACATTCCAGAACAGTGTCATGACAGGTTCCCAGTACTAAAGAAAAAAAAAACAACAACCTTATAGTCTGCTGTATCCACAGATTTCTATCTTAGTGTCTTTAGGATGAGGACCAGATTCAGAAAGAACCAGAAGACGATAGCTACATTCATATGTTTAGACCTAGGTCATACAGAGAAATGAAAAAATGTGATGTCAATATTTCAAAATTCAAGGAATAATGGAGTGCAATGAAAGAGTTCTTTCTTCGCAATTTTCTGCCTTCTTTTTTCTCTTTCAAATCTTGTTGCACTTCTATTATTTTAAACTTGCTTCTTACAATCAAAAGATACTTCTGATATCCACATGGCAAAAGGAAAGTGAAAATCTAATCAATATAAATTCATAATTAATATAAATATATAAGTTATATATAAATAATAATATAAAACTAATAAGCAATCTGAGCCTACTTGGTGAAATTAAAACATGGGGATACAAGAAGTCATGTTAGAAACAACAGAAAAAAATTACACAGAAGCAGGCTTCAGGGAGGTTTCTCTGCCCAGCTGAACTACCAGGCACACCCCAGGGCAGGTAAAGCAACAAATATAATACCCTCCCTAACCTCAAAAACTGTTGGCTGCAGCCACTGCAAGCCTGACCAGGACTGAACTGCACAGAACAAAGTCATGATGGAGAACATGACTGAGCAGCCTTTGAGTCCTGTTCCCTGGCATCAACCAAACAGAGGCTGCTCTGAGGGAAGCATCTCCACAGCTGCCCTCAGCAGGGAAGACTTGGCCTCATGAGCCACATCAGCAAACATCTGAAGCACAGATCTGCAGTCTTGATAGTTATTCCTAGTCTCTTGCCAGACATGCACACCTTGTACATGGAGGTCCCATCCCTTCCAGCTAGGACCAGTAAAGCCTTTCCTTGGCAGCCAGAGGCTGGAGCTGCGCTACTAAAGCTGGGTGGACAGCTGTGCTCATACCAATGGTTGCATGAGGGCTCAGCCCAGCAAGTAACACCAGTATAGCAAGACTCTCTTAGAGAGCTGAAAGTCCTTAGTGCTGCCCGAGAGCCAGCTCCTCCTCACCACACTCCATCCCACCTTCACAGTTCCATAGCAACACAGCATCCAAGCAACCACAGTGGGATTCTTCAATTCTGCATTCCTCCAGCTCACAATTAATCAGACCTTGGGAACAAGAAAGCCCAGGTCTGAGATGATAGACAAAGGTATTTTCTCTCTCTCTCTCTCTCCTCTCTCTCTCTCTCTCTCTCTCTCTCTCTCTCTCTCTCTCTCTCTCTCTCTCTCTCTCTCTGCCGGGTCCCACTATATGTAGGGCTGTCTAAGACACTCTGTAGCCCAGGCCAGTCATGAGGTCAACAATGACCCCTCTACCCCAGACTCCAGAGCACTGGACTAGTAGACAAGCACCACCACACCAACTAACTTCATTAGAGGACTTGTTCTTTCTGAAAGAGAGGTGGAGAGAATTGTAGTGGCTCACTTGTGGTCCCACTGTAACTCCAGGGTAAGACAAAAGGACATTTGCCTGTGGTTCGTCCCTTCCTTTTCTTTTTTATTTTATCCTATATTTTACTAGTTTTTTTTTTTTTTTTGGTTATGGTTTGTTTTAGTTTGGTTTTGTGGTTGAACTATATATGTTAGTCTCCTTTTTGCTCCTTTTTTTATTTGCTTAATTTTTGGGTTTTATTTTATTTTGCTTTATCTTGTTTCTTCTTCTTCTCTTCTTCCTTCTTCTCTTCTTTCTCGTCTTTCTCTTCCTTCTTCCTTCTCCTCCTCTCATTCTCTCATTCCCCTTTTAGGCCTACCAGTTTTTGCAGTACTCTTACCTTATGAATGATGTTAATATAAGTTGTTGTTTTTGAACATGGATGTCAAGGATCTGGTAGCTGAGCCTCCCTAATAGCATATTGGGACTCATATCCAGGTTATTACATGCTAATTGCTAAGGGCACAGGAGGGTATCACAAAAGGTTAGTCTGCAGCTGGTGAAAATCAAACTTACCAACAAATCTGTGAGACTCCAGACTGGGTCTACCTCCAAAAAGTCTAACATACTTCTGTGAGAAACTAAAGAAACGTACACAAGACAAAAGTAACATCCAAATTGCATGGAGGGAAAAAGGTAAGAATCAGGAGGAGCAAGCATTGATCCCCACAAATGCCCAAGTCAGAATGGAGACACTCAACAGAAAGGAATTTCAAGCCATCACAACACACTTCCAATTCTCAACTGCTCCACAATGGGAACAGAAAATGAGATAGAGGAAATGCCAGAGAAAGAATTTAGAGTACTACCACTATAATTAACAACCACATAGACTTTAGAAATATATCTTTGTTATCCACAATTAGATACATTGTATGAGCAAATCTTATGATGGTACTTCCGTTTCCTTCTTCCCTGTCCCCAATCTACTGGGGATGCTCCTCGGCATACTGCATCAGTCCAGGGGTTAGGGGTTATGAATTGCTCTGAAGTTAGCCAGTTCCCGGGCTCTTTGTGTGTTGTTGCTGAGGGGGGGCAATTTCTCTGGATATTCTCCCCCACCATGGCTCTTACATTCTTTCTATCCCCTCTTCTGCTCAGTTGAGATCTTAAGTATTTCTGGACCTTTTACCTGGGTTTTGTTGGTATCTTTGGTGTCTGTCTCCATTGACTTTTCATGGGTTATCAGATTTGTTATGGTGATTGGTCTCCTGTTTGTCTCGCCACTTTCTCATAGGTTTCATTTGGGCCCTGTGTGAAGGTCGGGGGGTGGTTTTTCTCCTGCCAGGATGTTAGCCATCATCCCATGGCTTGTCAATGGATTTGGGTTGTCCACAGCTCTCTCACTGCCTTCTGAAAAATACAACAGAATCTCTGTTGGAAGTGAAATCAGCATAGGTTAATTGAGACAAACATTGCCAATTGGATAAGATTTTAGTGTGTGTAGCCTCTCTGTAGCTCTCTGGTAGTGAGAATTTCCCCTTGGAGCCCAGGTTCTTGGTCCCTGTAAGATTTTCCATAGACCCCAGTTCTAACTAAGGGTTCCTTGTCACTGAGCAGATCTCTTAGTCAATCTGAAAGCCATTGATTGCCCACTTAGGTTTGTTGCCACTATTGTACAGGTGAGCACTTCTTAACTTGCTTGTCTCCTCCATATAGCAGTGTGTTCTGCATTCTGGTGACATCAGTCTGAATCAGTGCTCTCTGTTTTCTTTAATATCATTGATCAATTTCCCTGGCAGTTCATGGAGCACCTTCCAGCACTACACATGCTACCATCTGGGAGCTGGTTACCATTCTGGATCTAGCAGGGTCTCGGTGTTATGGATGACGTTCTGTGGTTTCTTCAGTTATAGGGTCTTACCTTTGGCCTGGGGCAGGTATTCAAGAGCTTTGACAAAAGCCTGTCTTGTTTTGGGGACCTCATGGGTCTCTTTGATCAACAGCTCAGTGTGACAAGGATCTGATGCCTGGGACAGGGAGTTTCAAACCTGATTAATTTTCATGGGGTTAGGCTTCCTCCCATTCTATTCATGGCCCCTCTTACTCAGTGATGCCCCCAGCTTATTCAGGAGATTATTGTATGAAAGTAAGGAATTTATGGTATTCCTTCATTATTGATTTAGCTTATCGTATAAATATCCCCACCCTCCCATTCCTCCCCCCCTCCCAAATTCCTTCCATCCCATTTTACAGTCTCTCAATTCACCTGTCAGGTTTGCTTAGAATTTAAGCTTCACCTGGATAGAAACCACATATGAAGAAGGGTCTGAAGCGTTTGTTTCTCTGCTCTTGTGTGAGATCGCTAAGTATGATCTGCTCCAAGTCTGTCCACTTTTCTTTAAATTTCGCTATGTCGTTTTTCCTTTCAGCTGAGTAGAATCCCATTGTGTAAATGTAGCACAACTTTGATATCCATTCGTCCAGTGATGGCCATTTGGATTGATTCCAATTCTTGGTTATTATGAATTGAGCTGCAATAAACATGGTTGAACAAATGACTCTGTGCTGAGGTGTGACATCTTGTGGGTAGATGGCTAGGAGAGGGATAGCTGGGTCCATTGGTAGCTCTATGTCCATTCTGTTCAGAAGTCTCCACAGTGCTTTCCATAGTGGTTGTACAAGTTTGCAATCCCATCAGCAGTGAATGAGGGTTCCTTTTTCTCCACATCCTTGACAGCAATGATTATTCTTGGTTTTCTTTATGATTGCCATTTTGACAGGGGTAAGATGGTATCTCATTGTGGTTTTGATTTGCATTTCTCTGATGATTAAGGATGATGAACACTTTCTTAGATGAGAATGGGCCATTTGTGTTTCCTCCTCTGAGAATTCTTTGTTGAGGTCAATGCCCCACCTTGTGAAGGGGCTTTTTGATTTTTATTATTTTTTTGAGTTCTTTGTAAGGTCTAGCTATTAGACCTCTGTCTGTGTTATAGCTGACAAAAACTTTCTCCCAGTCTTATGGTGGTCGATTGACTCTGAGTATGGTATGTTTGAGAATGGTATTTTTTCTATGTCTGTAAAGTATGAAGCTGGGATTTTTATTGGCATGTATTTAATCTGTATATTGCTTCTGGAAGAATTGCCATTTTTACTATGTTAATTCTACCTATCCAGGAACATGGAATATCTTTCTATCTTTTCACATCTTCCTCTATTTCTTTCTTGAGCATTTTAATGGTTTCATTATACAAGTCTTTCACATCCTTGGTTATTATTATTCCAAGGTATTTGATTTTTTTGAGGCTATTGAAAATGGGACAGTGTCTCTGCTTTCTTTTTCTGTATGTATGTCTTGTGCATATAGGAAGGCTACTGATTTTTGTGTTAATTTTGTATCCTGCCACTTTGCTGAAGGAGTTTATCACCTTCAGGAGTTTACTGATACTATTCTTCAAATTTGCTATGTATAGATGCCATCTGCAAAAAAAAAAAAAAACCCTAGCTTTACTTCTTCCTTTCCAATTTATATCCCTTTAATGCCTTTCTCCTGTCTTATTGCTTGGGTAAGAACTTCAAGTACTATGTTGAAGTTCAGTGGTGAGAGTGGACACCCATGTCTTGTTCCTCATTCTAGTGGGAACTCCTTGAGTCTTTCCCCATTGAGAATGATTTGGGCTTTAGGAGTTTTGAATATTGCCTTTATTATGTTGAGGTATAAGCCTTGTATGTGCAGCCTCTCCACTGTTTTAATTATGAAGTGGTGCTGAATTTTGCTGAAGGCTTTCTTTTAGTCAATTGAGATGACCATGTGGTTTTTGTGGTTGAGTTTATTAATGTGGTGGATTACATTAATTGACTTCTGTATGTTGAACCATCCCTGCATCCTTGGGATGAAGCCTACCTGGTCTGGATGGATAATATTTTTGATGTGTTGTTGTATCCAGTTTGTGAGGATTTTGTTCAGGAATTTTGCATCTAAGATCATCAGGGATATAGGTCTGTAGTTTTCTTTTCTTGTTGCATCTTTGTCTGGTTTGGGGATTAGGGTGATGCCAGCTTCATAGAAGGAGTTTGGAAGCATTCCTTCTTTTCCTATAACATGAGAAAGCTTCAGAAAGAGTGGTTTCAGTTCCATGATGGTTTGGTAGAATTCAGCTGAGAATTTATCAGGTCCTGGACTTTTCCTTTAGGGAAGATTTTTGATTACATTTTCAATCTC
>PVHP010053812.1:0-10631 GCA_004024765.1 Zapus hudsonius | reverse complement strand
ATCACCATGAGTTCAAGGTCACCCTGAGACTACATAGTGAATTCCAGGTCAGCCTGGGCTAGAGTGAGACCCTACCTCGAAAAACCAAAATAAATAAATAAATAAATAAAAATTTAAAAATAGAATAAAGCTGGGTGTGGTGGCTCATGCCTTTAATCCCAGCACTCAGGAGACAGAGGTAGGAGGATCGCGGTGAGTTCAAGGCCACCCTGAGACTACACAGTGAATTCCAGGTCAGCCTGAGCTAGAGTGAGACCCTACCTTGAAAAACCAAATAAAATAAAATAAAAATAAATAGTAAAAATAGGGTGGAAAACAATTAAGGGAAACACCCAATGTTGATCTCTAGTCTCCACACCCATGAGCACCCACAAGCATACAGACACACACACACACCAAATCAAAACACAAAAATTAACATGCTTAATAGCATTACCCATTTATCCTCATGGATTACTGGATTACTCTGTCTCATGGGTTCTGCAGGAGTGGGAGGGGAGGGTGCATATGGAAGCCAGCGGTTGGCATCAGGTGTATTCCTCAATCACTTTCCACCTTAATTACACTGAAGCAGTCTGGCTTGAATGCAGAGTTGGCCTATGCAGCTAGCCTAGCTAGCCAGCCTGCCCTGGAGATCCCCTGTCTCCATCTAAGTGCTGGGATTACATTTACACGGCTTCTGGGGATCAGAACGCAGGTCCTCACGCCTCCACAGCAAGTTATCCGCTGACATAAATGATGGAAAGACACAGAATGACCAGGTAAATGGAAGTGCCTGTGCTAGGCAGGGGTAGGTGAGGCTGTGGCATGGAACCACACTGGGAGCCCAGGCCCTCCTCCCAGACCTGTCCAGGGTTGCTGTTGCCTGGCCGGAGGCTGACTCCAGTTGGAGAGTCCAGGGGCTGACAACTCAAAGAGACATACAGGGGAGAGTCCAGCGTGAGCTTCCTGGGCTCTGGATTCACAGACACCATCCTTGAGTGGTGGCCAGGGGTCAAATGCCACTAGGTCCTGAGCTGATCTACAAGAGAAGTCCCGGAGCTCCCTTGGTCATCTGGTCAACCCCACATGTACCTGTGCCTGGTTGCATGTGTGTATCTTAGAAATAGTGGGCCATGCCCCACCCAGCCCCTGACCTCAATGGGGCCAGCCTTGGGTGAGGGGCGAGGGGCCCTCAGCCAACCATCCCGTCCACATAGTTCATCAAGGTGCCCACAGCTGTGCGTGGGCAGGCAGAGCACCAGAATGATGCCTCATCCCCAGCAGCTTGGCACGCTCCTTCCTTACCTACCCTTTGCCCAGGGCAGCAGTCAGTGGTCAACCAATGACAAGAGAGCAGAAATTCAGCCCATTTGTTGTGCCCAGAGACCCCTGAGGACCCCGAGTACAATCCAACTGGACCCGGCTTTCTTTGATCTCACCTCCTGTGCTCTGCCTGCTTCCCCCCCACCCCGAAGCTCAGGTATTCCAGGCTCAGGTCCTCAGAGGAGGTGAAGGGACACTTGACACCTGGGGTGGCCAGGGAGCTCTGGAGAATGACATTGGTTAGCCTGAACAAGGACTTCCTGAAGGCTACCCTTTACCTTCCAACCCCTTCACAGGTCTTCTGTTCTCAGATACAAGGGCAAAGGATCTTTGAACAATGTGTGGGGATCAATCCCAGCACTTGGAGGGCAGAGGCAGGAGGATCAGATGGTGAGTTCCAGGTCAGCTTGGGCTACAATGAGACCCTGCCTCTAAAAAGATCTCCCCATCCAAATAAAATCCAAATGAACTCATGTACCAGGCCAATTAGTGTCCTTCTGAAAGCCCATGAATAGGACTTTGTTTGGAAACAGTCCTTGCAGTTGGGGCCAAGTTGCTATGAGGTGGTAGTGGGTAGGGGGCTGAATCCCATGACCGATGGAGAGTGACGAGGCTATGAGCCAAGGACACAAGAAGTCAACAGAAGAGGCATGAAAGAACCTGGGTGTGGTGGCACATGCCTGTAATCTCAGCACTCTGAAGGTGGAGGCAGGAAGATCAGATTATATAGCAAGCTCCAGACCAGCCTGGGCTACAGGACTTTCCCCTGGCGCCCAGAAAGGTTTGATGTCAGACTTCCAGCCTCCAGAACAGTGAACAGTACCTATTTGTTGTTTGAAGCTGCCTAGTTTGTGGTTATGTATTACTTGCTCTGGGAAAATTCACACAGCTGGGTAGTTTGAGGGAAGATCATTCCAGACCAGAAAGTAAGGCAGCAGGTGCAAAGGCCCTGTGGCAGAACAGATGCCATCTTTGGGCTCTGAGGGAACACAGGTGCACAGCCAAGAATGGGGACCAGCACATGGTGGGAGAGAAAGTAGTGACAGGCCATGGCTGATACCCAAGTGTTCACAACTATCACCCCAGAATTCAGGAGGCTGAGACAGGATCCTCAAAGCTAGCCTAGGCTACAGAGTAAGTTCAAGGTCATCCTAGACAACTTAGTGAGATCCTGTCTCACAATGAAAAGGATACAAAAGGGGTGGAATGCTTGCCTAGCAAGTAAGAGGCCCTAGTTTCCATCCCCAGTACCATAAAAATATTGATAGAAGGACTGGAGAGATGGCTCAGCAGTTAAGGCACTTGCCTGCAAAGCCTAGCAACTTGGATTTGATTCCCCAGTACCTATGTGATACTGGATGCACAAAGTGGTGGATGTATCTGGAGTTCGTTTGCAGAGGCTGGAGGACCTGGTACATTCTCTCTCTCTCTCTCTCTCTCTCTCTCTCTCTCTCTCTCTCTCTCTCTCTCTCTCTCTCTCTCATTCTGTGTGTCTCTGTCCCTCTGCTTACAAATGAATAAACATATTTAAAAATTAATAGAAGCTTGGGCTTACACTTGTACTCCGACAACTCAGGAGGTTGAGGTAGGAGGACTTCCATGAGTTCAAGACCAGCCTGGCCTACAAAGTGAGTTTCAGATCAGTTTGGGCTAGAGTGAGATCCTGCTTCAAAAAACAAGCAAGCTGGGCTGGAGAGATTTCTCAGTGGTTAAAGGCTCTTGCTTGCAAAGCCTGGCAGCCCAGGTTTGAATCCCCAGCACCCATGTAAAGCCAGATACACAAAGTGGCTCAAGTATCTGGAGTTCATTTGCAGTAGCAGGCCATGGAACACCCATTCTCTCTCTCTCTGTCTGTCCATGTCTCTCCTAAATAAACAAAAATATTTTAAAAAATAAAACCAGGCAGGGCGTGGTGGCGCACGCCTTTAATCCCAGCACTTGGGAGGCAGAGGTAGGAGGATCACCATGAGTTCAAGGCCAGCCTGAGACTACACAGTGAATTCCAGGTCAGCCTAGGCTAGAGAGAGACCCTACCTCGAAAAAAAAAAAATATATATATATATATATATTTTAATTGAAAGCCAGCCTGGGTTAGCGACAATACTGTCTCAAAGAAAACAAAGTCTATGGGCTGGAGGAATGGCTCAGCGGATAAGGCACTTATATAGTTTATAGAAAAGACCAAGCTCTTTAGTCAGTCATGATGGCTCATGTCTGTAATTCCAGCACTTGGAGCCTGGGGTCATGAGGCAGGAGGATCCTGAGTTTGAGGCCACATTAGGCTACATGGTGTGACCCTATCTCAATAAATGAATGAATGAATGGGCCAGATATGGTGGCACATGCCTTAAATCCCAGCACTTGGGAGGCAGAGGTAGGAGTGCCCTGAGTTCAAGATCACCCTAGGACTACATAGTGAATTCCAGGTCAGCCTGGACTAGAACAAGACCCTACCTTGAAAAACCAAAAAAAAAATAATAATAACTTTACTGACTCTGGCATTTCCTTCCCCACATGATTATCTAGCGTCTCCTTGTTGATAGGGTTCACTCAGCTGGTGTGGGTGACTGGGTGACTTCTGTCCATGTGCTCATGACCAGCATGGGGCCTCTACTCTCTGCTTTCGTGAGCCTGTGCTGAGGCGAGGGACACAGATCCTGTGTAGTAACAATGTGGGAACAGTGACATGGAGCCCCATTGGGAGAAAGACTCCGGAAGTCTTAATGACACCCAAGCACCCCAACCCCCACCCCAGCAGTGTGAAGCTCAGCCTCAAATAGAAAGACAAGCGCATCTTGGTATTTCAAGACATGTTTGTATCACTTTAATACCTCTCCCGATTCTTCGCATCAAGTCCTGTGGGGCTTTATATGCAATGAAAGGGTTCTCAGGGTATCGGGCACCCGGTGTGCATAGCACATACATCACATTATGGATTGACACCTGTATCAAACTACATACAGACGGGCTCTGACAACAGCGGCAAGTACAGAAACCTCAAACCCATCACGGAAACATGAACACATTACAGCATTTCAAAGGTACGATCGATCGTGTCTCTAGACCATTGAGTGTGATTTGAGACAGGGTCTCAGGTAGCCCAGGCTGGCTACATACAGGCAGATGGTCAAGAAGACCAGAGTCTGAAGGGAGTGGGCCATTTGAGCTCTGAGATAAGACGTGGTGCATCCATTGGGTACAGTGGTTCATGCCTATAATCCCAGCATTCAGAGGCTGAGGCAGGAGAATCACTAGTTGGGTGCCAGCCTGGGATACAATATAGAGCAAGACCTTGTCTCTGAAAAACCAGAAAGGGAGTCCATTGTGGTGGCTCACACCTAAAAGCCAGGCTCTCCGAGGCCAATCCATGTCTACCTATGACAGACCTTGTCTCAAAAAAAATAAAAAGAGCAGGTTATGGTGGGTCACACCTATAATCTCCCCACTTGGGAGACTGAACAGGGAGGGTTGCCTGAGTTCAAGACCAGCCTGGGCAACATAACAAATTCAAGGCCAGCCTGAGCTACAGAATAGGGCCCTGTCTCAAAAAAAAAAAAAAGAAAAGAAAAAATAAAAAGAAAAGAAAAAAGCTGAGCCAGGTGAGGTTCATCAAAGAAAACAAACAAAAGGAGCTGGGTGTGGTGCCGCACACCTGTAATCCCAGCTTGAAGAAGTGGAGGCAAAGGAATCAGAACTTCAAGGTCATCTTCGGCTGTATTTGGTGGTGTGTTTGAGGCCAGTCTGGGCCACTTGAGACCTTGTCTCAAAACAAAAACAAACAAACAACAACAACAACAAAACCAGGAGCTGGAGAGATGGCTCAGAGGTTATGAGGCACTTGCTTGCAAAGCCTGATGGCCTGGGTTCAATTCCCCAGTACCCATGTGAAAAGCCAGATGCACCAAGTGACACATGCATCTGGAGTCTGTTTGCAGTGGCAGGAGGTCCTGGCATGCCCATACTCACCCTCTCTGTCTGTCTCTCTCTTTTCTCTCTCAAATTAATAAATTAAAAAAAAAACAACACCAAAAAGATGCATCTGAGATTTGTGAAGACACTCCACCGAGTGCACAGTCCCGTTCAGCCCTCAACAGCCTGCAGGTCTTTCACCATCATCTTTCGGGAACTCCTGCAATCTTAGGGCCTGGCTTAAAAATTAGAAAAAAAAATTGTATTACATTGTAAGGTCACTGGACAGCAAAGGGTGGTTTCAGATGTGTGGTCCTGAGTTAGGGCTTCTTTCTTGTAGGGCTCCGGGTTAAGAATAGTATTTTAAGTATATGATTTGCATTCAAACAGACTTTGCAAAAGGAATGTGAAAGAGAGAGAGGGGGAAAAAAAAGCCAATCAGATTTTCCAGTCTTGCTGTCTGTTAGCTCCCATAAAGTTAATTCGGGAGACCCAGTCAGAAACATCCGAGGAGAGTCTTAAAGTCTTGGCGAGAAACATTTGGAGTATTTCTGGTAGCGAGCTAAGGTCATTTTGTATAAACTCTAAAAAGTCATTCATTAAAATTAAATGTTTGCCATCACCTCGGCACTTTTTTTAAACGTCGCCGACCCTGCCTCGTCCATCTTGGTTTCAGGGACAGGGGTTACATTTGTAAAATATATAAAGAAAAACTATAAGGTTACTTGGTGACCATATAGTGCACTCCAACAGCTGTCTGCAAATATTTTCACCATGAATACCCTTACTAAAAGTACTTCGCAGGGTAAAGATAGCTCAAACGTGACAAGGTTTCAGTGGATGCAAGACGCTATCTGAAATCAGTGGAAAAGAACCCCCCCCCCAGAGAAGGCAAACTGCACCCCTCAGAGCTTTCCACATCTTGCCCAGGTACAGGGGCTCTCAGATGTTAATGAAAGCAGAGAATGATCCAGAAGGCATGCTCCAGCAGGCAAGCAGGAACAGCATCATCAAGGTGGCTGGTAGAACCACTGGAGGGACATTTCACCCCAAAAGTAATATCAGGTTCTAGTCAAAAAGCCTGTTTTGTTTTTATTTGTTTTCATTTTGAAAAAAAATATATATATACGTATATATTCTATTACCAGAAGTTAGATTCTATCACAAATTACATTGCTTCCATACAGTTTGGGAGTGGGTATAAAGTTACTATCATGTCCATTTCCAGTCTTTCAGGGTAATTTACAGAGCAGTCTTGTCCCTGCCCCCAAGGCCCCATGCATTAGCTACATGGGCGGTGGTTGATCCATAAAAAAGAAAAAAGGCACGCAGGAGTTTGAAGATGTCTAAGGCTCTCTCCCATCTGGTAGGTCGAGGAGGATTGACTGCAGCAGAGGTCAAAGGTCAATCTTGGCAGGTCTAAAAACAGCGTGGCAGGAGGACTTTGGCAACACACTTTCTGTACCCCCCGAAGTAAACCGATATGGCCCCATTCATACCGAAGGGCACAAAAGGAGTGGACCACTGGAGGGTGCCGGGCTGCTGGAGGGAGCTGGGCTCTGTCCTCTCTCGGGCTCCAAGGCCCCAGGGAGACAGAGGGTGGCTGGACACCATTGGAATCTGATGTCACTAGTTTTAAGGCACAGGAGAGCAGCAAACTCCTGTCACAGCAGGGTAAATCCAATGGTGAGACTGTTCCTTCCCTGTCGCACCAGAAGTTAGAGTTGCTTTCTGTTCTTTCATTTTGGTCTTTTTTTTTTTTTCCAGAAAATTACAATACACAGAATCATAAATAATTGGGTGACAGTATATACATATTTAAATAATTAATTTAAATATCTTACACCTGCTCTTGCATGAAGCTCTCCATCTGAAGAAAGTGAAGTGGTCCTTCTGGGGCTTCAGAGGGTCACAGCC
Organism: Zapus hudsonius; assembly: GCA_004024765.1. Lineage (NCBI taxonomy): Eukaryota > Metazoa > Chordata > Mammalia > Rodentia > Dipodidae > Zapus > Zapus hudsonius. The sequence goes on along the minus strand of PVHP010053812.1, from coordinate 3,500 downwards.
TAGGGAGGAAGTGGGTGACCTTCATGGTGGGTGACACTCGATTCCCTTTCTTGGTCTTCCCATTCTTACTCAGGGCGACGAACATGCCGGGGTACTGGTAGGACTCGTAGGCATTGTAGTTGTTGGGGAGAAGTATCTCCTTGAACTTGCACTCATCGGTGAAGAACGGCTGTGAGGGGGGAGTCTCTGTGAGCTAGGGGTCTCTCCCCAACTGGCATGCCAGGTTGAGAAAGGGTGTTGGCAAGCCCAGCCTCCTGTCAGGCACCTTCGGAGTCAGCATTCCGCCTTCTGGGTACAGAAGAGGGCTCCTTTTCCTCAACCAGGAAGTACCTATGGAGCCAGGCAGGGAAAGGTGTCTGCCTAGCTTTGGTCTGGCTGCTGGCTATGGGACCTGCCTCTGGGTACTTTGAAGATGGCACAGAGGTGTGACTGAAAACTCCGGGATCTGGTGAGCCATCTGTCCATCCCTTGATGACCCAGACATGGGTGGACCCGGCTGGGAAAGAGTCACAGTCCTGCTGGCCCCGCACACTGCATCCACCGGGTACCCAGCCAGAACCCCAGGGCACTCACCGAGCCATACAGCTTCCCCCGGTTGCTCATGGCCACGAAGAAGCGACTGGCCACTCCGAAGATGCTGACGATGCCTCGTTGCACCGGGGAGAGCTCCAGCAGGCCTGGAGGAGGGGTACAGGTCAGGAAAGGGCAGGTGACCCTCGCCCAGGAGCTTTTGGGGCCCTCGATCTAGGGTGAGTGGAGGTAAAGGTCTGGGGTCTCCAGCGAAAACCCTAGCAGGTCTGCAATGGGCTAGTGGCACAGGAGCCAGGCGACCCAAGCGTGGCTGCAGCCTGGGCGCGTGTCCCGGGTCCCCGTGGGTGCCAGCGGCTAAGCCGCGAGCTCTGTGCCCACGAGCGAAGTCAAAGGAATTCGGGCACCGGGAGCCGGTCTTCCGAAGGCGGGGAGGCGGAGCTGCGCCGCCGGGGTGTTCTAAACGGGTCCTTGCGACAGGAACCTCCAAGAGCGCTCTAGAATTTCCGCGTCCCGAGGTCCCCGCGCCCCAAGGGACTGATCCCCGAATGTGCCCGGGCTCCAGGGCGGTGCCCGATCTGAGTCGGTCTCCATCTAGAGCTGGGTGGTGTTTGGTGTTGCAAGACCCAGCTGCCGCCCACGGTCCTCCACCCTTCCCTGTCGCCTGCCCCACTCACTGTCGCTCGTGTCCGCGTGCACGCCGCCAATGAGGCCGTCGGGGAGCACCTGGAGGTGGAACCCGATGCCCACGTTGCAGTACAGCCTCCGCAGCCTCTTGATGCCCAGCAAGTAGTCGCCGGCGCCGCTCTGGACGGCCGCGTCCTGGGGCTGTGCGGCCACCGGCAGGCGCGCCAGCGACCGCGCCACCAAGCTGTCCCAGCGGCGCTCCAGCTCGGCTTCCAGCGTGCGGTTGGCGGTGACGGCTCCTCGGCCGGCCCAGGGCAGCAGCAGCAGGACCAGCACGACCGCAGGGAGCAGAGTCCCCGAGGCCGTCCCGGGTCCCGGCATCTCGGCCCGCGGGCCGTGCGTGCGTCCGAGTGGCGGGCCGTGCGCCCCGGCAGCCGGCGATCGCGCTGCTCCAGGGGCTGGGAGGGATGCGGAGACGCACGGCTGGGGGATCCCCCGGGCTGCCTGGGGCGGTGGCGGGGCGCAGGGTGGGGACCCGGGCTGCGCGCTGGGCCGGCCAGGGCCTAGCCGAGTATATATAGCCAGGCGCCCCCTCCTACTCGCCGGCTCCTGCGGGGGGCCGTTCGCCTTCGCCTGGGCGCTGGTGGCTGATCGCAGGCTGCCTGCCAATCACCGACCCGGGAGGAGGCCGGGGGGAGCAGCAGCAGCTCCTGTCACCTGGATAGACCCCGCCCCCACCCTTGGCTCCGCCCAGCCCACGAACCTGTTCGTCCCGCCCCTTGGGTCGACTTGGGGAGGTTGGGCTTGGTTTTCCCCCAACCGTCCATCCATCTCTCCCTTCCTCCTGCGGCTTTTCCGGCCCATGCATGGCCTTTTACGGACTTTGGAGAACTTAGTTTCTTTTTGGGTTCTCGGTGGAAAAAGCAACCAGCCACATTGTGGCCCCGATGGGCAGGGGACAATCCCAAGGGCCACGAATTGAAGAGAGGCAAGGCCTGATCTGTCTCCATAGACTTGGAGGTTGCTAGGTTTGCCAGGTCGGCATGAGTAGGGATCAGCCAAATGGGTGCTTCTAACGGAAGCCACGGGCAAGATGTGTATGGGGTACACATATGCACCCCACTCCTATGCACCTCCAGGCAAGGACAGCTGGTGGGATGGAAGGCCTAGGACATCACTCCATAACTCCGACAACCCAAGCAGGAATTTTCAGGTTTTATGGCCAGTCTCCCAACCCCACAGGGACCCAGGCTGGGCTCTGGAAGGCTTCCCACCCCCACCTGCACCCCAACCCCCACTGTGCCCATTATGGCCTGATGGGGGCGGGCTGGGCAGGGGCTCGACGCTGCTCACCTAGGTGTGAACAGCCCTGTTCTTTGTGGTACCTCAGGAGCCTGGTGTGCCGTGTCCCAGCATGTGACCTGGCAAGCTGCTGGGATCTGAGTCTGCCCTATGCTTGCTGTCACCAGTACCTGTGACCACGGCATCCCTAGGTCATTGAGGGGGCTCCCCTCTGCCTGGGACTAGTGCTCCGAGCACTCCTGGTGCTTATTTGAAACATTCAAGGAGACCCCAGGCCCGGAAGGGGGCACTCAAGGTCATCCCCAAATCCATTGCTGAGGCACTTTAAGGCACCTGGCAGTCTCTGGGTCCCCAGGGTCCCTGATGCCATCCCGAAGACCCAAGTGGCCAGGGTGGAGATCCTGGGCATAACTTGCTGAGGTATGTCTCGTTCCACCTTGGGAGCCTCACTCCCAGGCTGCAGGATAATTATTCAGGTCCTGTCATGGTTTGATCCAGGTGTCCCCCACAAACAATTGAATGTGTTCTGATGGATCGATCCTCAGCTGATGGCAGTTTGAGTTTTACAACCTCGATGAAGCTGTGTTGTTGGGGGTAGGCTTATGGGGTTAAAGACAGCTCCCCCTTGCCAGTATTTGGCACACCTTCCTGCCGCTGTTTGCAGTGCTGTGGCAGAGGTGATGTCCAGCCCTCTGCTCATGCCATCATTTTCCCTGCCAGGATGGAGTCTCCCCTCGAGTCCGTAGCCAAATAAACCCATTCCTCTACAAGCCACTTTTGTTTGGGTTCTTTCTGCGCAGCAACTAGAAAGCTGACTGCAACAGTTTTGGTGTCAGAAGTGGGATCATCTGTTGCTGCTAGAACCCTGATCTTGTGGCTTTGGTCTTCTGGAAATGATTAGGAAGGATGTGGAAGGACTTGAAATCTTGGCCTAAGAGATGCCTCGCAGTGTTGTGAGTACAGCTTCATGGATCATTCTGGTCAGAGTTACAAGACCTGAATGTATTGAGAACTATGGACTGTGAGGTTTGGCTTACGAGGGG
>PVHP010053811.1:0-10649 GCA_004024765.1 Zapus hudsonius | reverse complement strand
TTCTTTCTTTTGTTTTTTTCCCTCTCTCTTTATCTTTTTACCTATTCGTTCTAACCCTGTGGCTTCCTTGAGCACAGATCCCCACAGTTTCCCTGCCTGTCTACCCCTGCAGCTCTCCCAACCCCGACTCCTCACTATATCCCTGCCCATCGACTCTGCGTAATCCCCCAAGCACTGGTCACTGAGGGATCCTCAAGCTCAGGTTTCTGCAGTTCTCATACGTGCCCGCTAGCTCCTGTGATTCTACCGCAACCTGGTTCCCACGGTTTCTCCACTGGATATATAGTCTGTAGGTGGCCAGTGATAGAAAGTTGAACCCCTTCCCATTCTTACCTTGTCTCCAAGGTGTCCTGCACCCCCCCAGCAGGCTACATAGGACCTGTCACCACACCCTCCGCTTACTAAGTCCCCAAAACCCCACACCCTTCCTAACAGGTTACCCCCAGTATCACCATCAAAGTCCAGCCAGTGATCAAAGGGCACACACACAGATTAAATAAGTGAGGGCCCAACCCTACCAGTGGGGCCCAGTGTCCTCCCAGAACACACTAGCAAAGTGTAATCAAATCAAAGGAATTCCTCTAATCACCCCAAGTGGAATTGAAATGGGCAGACCTCATGCAAGAATATAGCATCAGCTGAGGAAACCATGCCAAATGGCAACAACGATACCACTGAAGAGAGAGAGCAGAGGCAGGCCCAGGAAGACATGACACTGAACCCCAATCATACTGGCACAGATCTTAAGGAGAACTTAATGTTAGTCATGCAAGAAAAGATGGACCAACATAATGAAAAGGTACAAAGTCAGCTCATTAGCTTTGCCACCAGGCTTAATATAATTGAGGAGAAACTAATGAACTTCAGAAGAGATATATCAGAAATAAAGACACACCTGCAAACTGAGGGTATCAAAAACCAGCTTTCCAAATTAACCAAAGATATCTGCAAATTTAAGAATGACTGTCAGGAGGAAGTAATTAAATCAAACCTAGAAATGAAAACACATCTCAACAGGATGATAGAAACAACCCAAAAAGAAGTTGCAGAAAACAAAAACCATCTTGAAATAATAAGAATGTCCCTAGAATCTCTTACTAACAGGATTAACAACTGGGAAAACAGAACCTCAGACATGGAAGGCAAAACAGAGGAGAATTCAAGAGAAATCAGAAACTTGACAAAATTCAAAAGAGCAAGTGAACAAGACTCAAGGGAAATGTGGGATACAATAAAAAGACCTAATCTCAGGATCATGGGGATCCCAGAAGGAGAAGAAAACCAAGCTGGGGACATAGAAAATATTTTCAACAGAATTATACAAGAAAACTTTCCACACTTGGCAAGAGATAGCCCTGTACTTCTAAAAGATATATGGAGGACCCCAAACAAATTAGACCAAAGGAGGAACACCCCAAGACATATCTTAGTTACAATGCCAAACATTGAGGATAAAGAGAGAGTCCTTAGAGCAACGAAAGAAAGGAAAATCACTTATAAAGTAAAACCCATCAGAATCACCTCAGACTTCTCCAGAGAAACTTTAAAAGCCAGGAGAGCTTGGAACAAAGTGATCCTAGGCCTAAAGAAGTACGGATTCCAACCTAGACTACTGTACCCAGCAAAGTTATCCATCATAATAGATGGAGAAATGAAAGTATTCCATGAAATTAATCAGCTCTACAATTATTTGAACACAAAGCCAAACCTTCAGAAGATACTTCACGAGATATCCCATGAAGATGAGACAAACATTTGACCTCAGCAAAAGAACAGAGAACAAGCAAGGTAACACAAAAGAGATAATAACAACAGCACAGATACCAACCTCCATATACTCTCCAACATGGCAGGGTTTAAAGCAAACCTCACAGTTACAACTTTGAATGTAAATGGACTCAACTCTCCTATAAAAAGACACTGGATCTGAGGTTGGATCAGGAAAATGGACCCTTCCATCTGTTGCCTTCAAGAAACACACCTTATTGCTAAAGACAGCAACCTACTGAGAGTAAAAGGGTGGAAAACAATTTTCCATTCATGTGGGAATAATAAAAAAGTGGGTGTAGCTACTCTAATATCTGACAAAATAGACTTTAAAACTGACAGCAACAAAAAAGGACGATGATGGCCACTTATTACTCATCAAGGGAACAATACAGCAAGAAGACATCACTATACTAAATATGTATGCACCAAATGCAAGGGTCCCTCAGTTCATTAAGCATAAATTACTCAAAAGCAAAGCAGATATAGATGACAACACCATCATAGTAAGAGACTTTAACACTCAACTGTCATCACTAGACAGATTGTCCAAACAAAAGACAAGCAGGAAAATAAAGTAGCTAAATAGAACCATAGACAAACTAGGGATAACAGACATTTACAGAACATTCCATCCCAAGGACACAGATTACACATTCTTCTCAGCACCGCATGGAACCTTTTCCAAAATTGACCACGTACTGGGCCATAAATCATCCCTCAACAAATTCAGAAAGATCAATGTAATCCCCTGCATCATATTGGACCACAACGCATTAAGCTAGAAATTAACAATGGAAGAGGATCCAAAAATTTCAATAGATATTGGCAACTGAACAACTCATTCCTGAACAATGAATGGGTCAAACAAGAAACCAGACAGGAAATCCGGAATTTCCTAGAAATAAATGATAATGAGGACACAAACTTTCAGAACTTGTGGGACACAATGAAGGCAGTCCTCAGGGGGGGGAATTCACTGCAATAAATGCCTTCATAATGAAGACAGAGAGGTCTCAAATCAACAAGCTATCCTCCCACCTAAGGTCATTAGAACAGATGGAAAAATCCAACCCTAGGAGCTTGAGATGCAAGGAAATAATTAAGGTCAAAGCTGAGATTAATGACTTGAAAACAAAGAAAACAATTAAAAAATAGACAAATCAAAGAGTTGGTTCTTTGAAAAAATCAATAAAATCGAAAAACCCCTGGCCAATTTAATCAAATGAAAAACAGAGAAGGCCCAAATTAACAAAATAAAAAATGACAAGGGTGAGATCACAACAGATCCTGAAGAGATTGGAAGTAGCATCAGGTCATACTTCCAAAACCTCTACTCTGCAAAATTAGAGAACCTGGAAGAAATGGCTAAATTCCTAGACACCTACCAACTTCCAAAACTCAGACCAGAGCAGATAAAGATCCTAAACAATCCGATAAAAATCACAGATTGAATCAGTAATCAAGAACTTCCCCAAACGGAAAAGCCCAGGTCCAGATGGTTTCTCAGCTGAATTCTACCAAACCTTCATCATAAAACTGAAACCTCTCTTTTTGAAGCTTGTCAGGGGCATAGAAAAAGAGTGTAAGCTCCCAAACTCCTTCTACAAAGCTACCATTGCCCTAATTCCCAAACCAGGCAAGGATGTAACAAAAAAAAGAAAAATACAGACCCATATCCCTGATGATCTTGGACGCAAAAATCCTAAACAAAGACCTAGCCAAACGAATATAAACCCACATCAAGACTATAATTCACCCTGACCAAGTCGGCTTGATCCCAGGGATGTAGGGATGGTTCAACATATGAAAGTCAATAAATATAATTCACCATATTAACAAACTCACCAGAAAAAACCACATGGTCATCTCAATTGATGCTGAGAAGACTTTTGACAAAATTCAACACCACTTCATGTTCAAAATCGTGGAAAGAATAGGCATAGATGGTCTGTACCTCAACATGATAAAGTCAATATACAGATCTCCTAAAACACAAATCATCCTCAATGGGGAATGACTCAAGGAGTTCCCTCTCAACTCAGGAACAAGACAGGGATGTCCACTCTCACCACTGCTCTTTAACATAGTGCTTGAAATTCTAGCCCAAGCAATAAGACAGGAGAATAGCATAAAAGGGATACAAATCGGAAAGGAAGAAGTCAAACTATCCCTCTTTGCAGATGACATGATCTTACATATATCAGACCCAAAGAACACTATCAGTAAACTCCTGAAGGTGATCTATGCCTTCAGCAGAGTGGCAGGATACAAAGTTAATACACAAAAATCAGTAGCATTTCTATATACAGAAGACAAACATTCAGAAAAAGACAGCAGAGAAACTGTCCCATTCTCTGTAACCTCAAAGAAAATCAAATACCTTGGAATATCGATAACCAAGGAAGTGAAAGACTTATATAAGGAAAATATTGAAACACTCAAGAGGGAAATAGAGGAGGATGTGACAAGATGGAAAGACATTCCATGCTCATGGTTAGGGAGAATCAATATAGTAAAAATGGCAATCCTGCCAAAAGCAATCTACAGATTCAACACAATGCCAATAAAAATCCCAACCTTCTTCACAGGCATAGAAAAAATAATCTCCAAATTTATTTGGAAGGGTAACAGACCTCAAATAGCCAAAGCTATTCTGAGCAAAAAAAATTACGCAGGAGGTATCACCATACCTGACTTTTCAGCTTCTTAGTCTTTGACAAGGGTGCCAACAGTGTATGCTGGGCCAAAGATCGCATCTTCAACAAATGGTGCTGGACAAATTGGATAAACACGTGTAAAAAAATGAAAATAGACCCACTGCTTTCACCATGCACACAGATCAACTCCAAATGGATCAGAGACTTCAATATTAACCATACAACCCTAAACACCCTGGAAGAAAAAGTAGGAGGAAGCCTACATGAGATAGGAGTAGGGAAAAACTTCCTGAGCAAAACTCCAGTAGCCCAGGAAGTGCAACAGTCACTTAACCAATGGGACCTGATCAGGCTCAAAAGCTTCTGTACAGACAAAAAACACCATTCTCAGAGTCAATAGACTCCCTTCAAACTGGGAGATGATTTTTGCCAGCTACAACTCAGACAGAGGCCTAATTTTTAGAACCTACAGAGAACTCAAAAAAATAAATAACAAAAACCCAAACTGCCCCCTCATAAAATGGAGCACTGATCTCAACAGAGAATTCACAGAGGAGGAAACACATATGGCCCTTTCGCACCTGAGAAAGTGTTCAGCATCCTTAAGCATCAGGGAAATGAAAATCAAAACCACAATGAGATACCATCTTACCCCTGTCAGAATGGCAATCATAAAGAAAACCAACAACAATCATTGCTGGTGAGGATGTGGGGGAAAAGGAACCCTCATTCACTGCTGGTGGGATTGCAAACTTGTTCAACCGCTATGGAAAGCAGTGTGGAGATTTCTGAACAGAATGGATATAGACCTTCTAGTGGACCCAGCTATCCCTCTACTAGGCATCTATCCACAAGATGTCACATCTCGATGCAGAAACATTTGTACAACCATATTTATAGCAGCTCAATTCATAGTAGCCAAGAATTGGAATCAACCCAAATGCCCATCCATGGAGGAATGGACAGAGAAACTGTGGTATATTTACAATATGAAATTTTACTCAGCTGAAAGGAAAACTGACATATCAAAATTTAGGAAAAATGGTCTGACTTCTAGCAGATCTTACTAAGTGAACACTCAAAAGAACAGAGAAACGAACACCGCATATTCTCCCTCATATGCGGTCCTTAACCAGGATAACCGTAAACTCTATGCAGACTAGTAGAAAGAAGTGAGAGGTTATGAATGAGGGGTAAGGGATGGGGGAGGGGAATGGCTAAAGCATGAGGCTAAACCAAATTAGGTTCAAAAACATAAAATCCTCACGAGCATATGGTAACCTATTGTGCAAGTAGTGGGCGTTGACTGGCAAGAGGGGCCATGAGTAGTAGGGGAGAGAGTCTAAGCCTATGAATAATTGATCAGTCTGACAACCCCTGGTCCCAGCCACAGGTTCCATCCCTCACTGAGCTGTTGACCAAACTGACCCATGAGGTTCCAAAAACAAGACAAAATTCTGTCAAAGCTCTTGACTGTCCTCCCTAGGCCTGAGGCCAAACCCTGTTGCTGAAGAAACCACAGAATGCCACCAATCAGCATTCTGAGACTCTTCAATGTCCAGAATGGTATCCAGCCCCCAGATACCAATTGGTGCAGTGCTGGAAGGCACTGCACAAGCTGCCATGGGGAGCTGATCAACAACAGCTGCAGTAAACAGAGACTACTGGCATGAAACACAGTCTGCGGCCATGAGTAAGGGTAACCACACCTGTTACTGGGAGAGAACAACAAACCAAGAAATGCACACTTGTGCAATGGAGAAACCTGGGCCTGGGGGAGACAATCAACAGCTTTTAGATTCGGCCAAATATTCCACTTAGTAAGGGGGAGCTCTTGACTGGGACTGGGGATTCAGGGCGATAGGCACCGGATCCTGTACTCTTGGGCTCACAAGAAAAGACGCAATATGGGAGCGACTGATGGGGAGGCTACTAAAAATCGAATCTAGGTAATCCAGAATTGTGTCTATTTATTAACCTGTACCGATCTCACTCTCCGATGGAGACTGTGTTTGTATTTTTCAGAATACAATGAGAGAGCTGTGGCCCATCTAATCCCACCATCCGACCATAGGCAGATAGCTGAGATCCTGGCAATAGATGAACCACCAGAGTCATATCATGGACGATCCATATGGAACCCCACAGGGAATGACGGGATGAACAAGGGAACCACAGCCACAGCCATTCAATCAACACAGGGTAAGCCAGGGTGACAGAAACCAACAATTTTCGATACAAAGACCCCTAAGCTCACAACATTAAAGCAGCCTTAATACTCACCCACCACGACTCAGGGAACTGAGTGGAAGAGGGGGTGGAAAGATTGTGAGAGCCATGGTGGGGGAGACTATCCAGAGGCATGGCACCTTTCAGTAACAACATACTTGGGCCAGGAGGACCGGGCTGAGTACTAGGCTATCCATGGTCCCCTGCCACCAGAACTGATCCAGACGACCCACGGAGGAGGAGGATATCCAGCTGATTAGGGATGGGGAGTGGGGCATTGGGGAATTGGGGTAACAACTCATTGTTTGCCCACTAAATAATGTAATTCATTATGGACAATAAATATATATGAAAGAAAGAAAGAAAGAAAGAAAGAAAGAAAGAAAGAAAGAAAGAAAGAAAGAAAGAAAGAAAGAAAGAAAGAAAGAAAGAAAGAAAGAGAGAGAGGAGTCAGGGTTCAAGCTGGCTAAGAACACATCTTAGGGCTGGACTCAGCATTGGTCCTTATTGACATACCTCTTCACACAGGACTCCACCTGCTGGTGAATAAGTAGAAGGCTTAATCAAAAAATATGTCAGAATGTAGGGGATGTAGAATCCAACCACCACAGACACAGAAAGCAAAAAAAAAAAAAAAAAAAAAAAAAAAAAAAAAAAAAAAAAAAAAAAAAAAAAAAAAAAAAAAAAAAAAAAAAAAAAAAAAAAAAAAAAAAAAAAAAAAAAAAAAAAAAAAAAAAAAAAAAAAAAAAAAAAAAAAAAAAAAAAAAAAAAAAAAAAAAAAAAAAAAAAACTTAAAAGGCACACATTTAATATTAGTCTTTTTAAAACTTCTTTGGCTGTGGAGAAGGGTCAGTGGTTAAAGGCACTTGTTTACAAGGCCTGCGGGCTAGGGTTCAGTCCTCCAGTTCCCAAGCAAGGCCCCACACACAGTGGTGCATGCATCTGGGGTTCATTTGCAGTGGCAAGAGGCCCTAGCATGCTCATATTCTCTCTCTCTCTCTTTCTCTCTCTCTCTCTCTCTAATTTATCTCTCTGTTTCTTGAAAAACAACAAAATAAAAATAAAAGATTTCTTGGCTGGAGATATGGTTCACTGGTTTGACTACAAAGCCTAATGGACTCAGGTTTGATTCCCCAATTACCCCATCAAGCCAGATGCACAAAGTGGTATATGCATCTGAACTTTGATTGCAGCAGCTGGAGGCCCTGGTGCCCCCATTCTGACTGTCTCTTTGTTCTCTAGCTCTCTCCACTTGCAAATAAATCAATAAAAATATTTTTAAAAATAAAAGACTTCTTAACAAAAGATACTGTTGTAAAATGAATGAGCAGATTCATAGAAGATTCATGAAACACATAATTCATAAGGAATTTTTATGTGAAGCACTCCAGCCATTCAAAAGTCAGCCAACCCGGTTAAGTTGAAGCTGTTCATGCTACAATACTATCAAAAATAAGACCTCAACAATAAAGCAGCCTTAATACTCACCCACCATGACTCAGGGAATTGAGCGGAAGAGGGGGCAGAAAGACTGTAAGAGACATGGTGGGAGAGAATATCCAAAGACATGACCCCCCTCAGTAACAACACACAAAGAGGGGTGGAACCTGGTTGACTCCTAGGCTATCCATAACCCTCTACCCCATGGACTGATCCAGTTTGCCCACAGAAGAGGATACCCAAATGATTGGGGGACAGGGAAGAGGGAAATCGGGGAACTGGGGACACCAATACATTATTTGCTCATTCAGTATATGTAAATATGGACAATAAAGATATATTTTATAAAAAATATATTATGGCCCTAGAACAGGAAGATATCTCTAATATCTTTATGGCACAAAGGTAGTAAGTGAACATTCCATCACTGTAAAAATAAATAAATAAATAAATAAAATATAAAAGCTTCTTCTCTAAGGCCAAAGGCTGAGCTGAAATAATGCACAGATACGTAAAAGGAACTCTTCAGACACCACATTAGTTGCAAACATGTAATAGAATTCACCTTAGAAAAATCTCAATACAACAAATATTGAAGCCTTAAAATAAAAATCTCTATCTAGGGTCTGGGGGTGTACCTAGCACACAAAAGGCCTGTTCTCCAATAGCAGAGAGAACAAAAAAGAAAGACTATATTTAATTCCGTGAATTCAAGCCCTGTAGATATAAGTTCTCTTCCTTGCCTGTCTACAATGAGAGGCACATGATAACAGCAGCTGACACCTGTGGATTCTATTGTAGGCCACCAGAACTCTCTCAGGAGCAGATGGTTACAAGCCTATTTGCATGTCATGTTAGGAATTAAAATGTATTAGCTCTTAGGAGAAATGGGAATTATAGTAAGTTGATAAGTCACATAAATGGTAACTGTGTGAAGTAAAAAACTTGTGACTATGATCAAAATAAATTCAGTTTTCAAATTTTCATACACCAGTTACAAAAATTTCATGATTTATGCTACTATTAAAAGAAGTGCTGCCCCACAGCCCCAGAGTCCAAGCCGGTTCTCGGTCTGGTCCTGCTGTCCCTCAATCGCCTGCCTCTTCCTTTCTTCCAACATGACAGATGCGGCTGTGTCCTTCGCCAAGGACTTCCTGGCAGGTGGAGTGGCTGCGGCCCATCGAGCAGGTCCAGCTGCCGCTGCATGTACAGCATGCCAGCAAGCAAATCACAGCAGATAAGCAATACAAGGGCATTGTAGACTGCGTGGTTTGTATCTCCAAGGATCAGGGAGTCCTGTCCTTCTGGGGTGGTTACCTGGCCAATGTCATCAGATACTTCCCCACCCAGGCTCTCAACTTTGCCTTCAAAGATAAGCACAAGCAGATCTTCCTGGGTGGTGTAGACAAGAGGACCCAGTTTTGGCGCTACTTTGCTGGAAACCTGGCATGGAGCTGAAAGAGAATTCAAAGGCCTTGGTGACTGCCTGGTTAAGATCTACAAATCTGATGGGCTTAAGAGTCTGTACCAAGGCTTTAATGTATCTGTGCAGGATATTATCATCTACCAAGCTGCCTAGTTGGGTATCTATGACACTGCAAAGGGAATGCTTCCAGATCCCAAGAATCCTCACATCTTCATCAGCTGGATGATCGCCCAGCTCTTCATGGCCGTTGCTGGCTTGACTTCCCATCCCTTTGACACTGTTGGCCATGGCATGATAACGCAGTCTGGACACAAAGGAAGTGATATCATGTACACAGGCATGATTGGCTGCTGGGGGAAGATTGCTCGTGATGAAGGAAGCAAAGCTTTTTTCAGGGGTGCATGGTCCAATGTTCTCAGAGGTATAGGTGGTGCTTTTATGCTTGTCTTGTATGAAGAAATCAAGAAGTATGCATAATTGCTTTCCCACGTGTTCTTCTTGTGAACATGCATGTTGTATTATATAACGTATCTTGAGCATTCTGGACAGATTATTTACCAGTTGAAAGTGGGAAGCAATGATATTCCTCTGACCAATTTTCTCCTAAAGCCATTTTCACAATGACAATAATGATGGGACTCAATTATATTTTTTATTTCAGTCACTCCTGATAAAAATTTGAAGCAATAATGATATCTGAAAACAAAAAGCAAAACAAACAAACAAAAAGCAGTGCTATGTCTTCCAAAGTAAGGTATTAGGTTACAGTAGACACGTACCAGATCAAAAATCTAACCATTAGCATCTATGAAGCCCATAGCTTTCAAAACCAAGTGTGGTTGTGCATGTCTGCAACCCCAACCCTCAGGAGTGGAGCAAGAAAGAATATGGCATTTATTAAGAATGATGAGAACTTAACATGTAACAAGTAATACAAAAAGTTCAAATAAAGGAGGCTGGAGAGATTGCTCAGATGTTAAAGGCACTTGCTAAAAAGTAAGTACCCACATAAAGCCAGACACACATAGTGGCACATGCATCTGGAATCCATTGACCACTGCAGGATGTCCAGCCCATCCATACCCACTTTCACTTTCTCTCTCTCTCTCTCTCTCTCTCTCTCTCTC
>PVHP010053810.1:0-10629 GCA_004024765.1 Zapus hudsonius | reverse complement strand
GCCTTTCTTTTTGGTGTCTTGTAGGTAACTCTGTGAGGCCCAGAGCCTCCAGGGTAGCTCAGTGAAGCATGCTCCCACCCTGCAGTTTCTCCTCAGCTGCCCATCTGGCATCCAGCTCCCACTTCCTGCAGGGAAGCATGCCCAGGAAGACCCAGACACCTTCATTTGCCATCAACCTCTACAAGTGCAGTCCTGGCCACCCTGTGTCCTCATACTTGGGAGGGAGCCACCACTTATGTCCTTATCCTCCAGGTGACACACACTGGCCCCTCCTCCTTGCCTTGACAGAATCGACTCCATTTCTCCCTTGTCCACTCTGTCCTGTCCTTCAGCTTGGACCAAGTCATCAGACCCTCTCTCCAACAAATCCTAAGGAGAAAGCCAATAGCTCTGCTTCAATGTTGAGATACCTGTCTCCATGGCAGCATGAAAACAAGATGCCAGGGTCTTGGGGGCATAAATGATCATCTTCAGCTGTCACACCTTGGGTTCTGTCCAGGCACTCACACCAAGGTCGTAGGTTCCTCAGCTGAGCATGATTAGAACACTAGAGCTCCACCATTTCTGTAAGACATGAGCGTCCATGAGGCAGGAGCTCCCACCACCCTATGGGGATCACCCAGAATTAAGCTGCCATCAAGAGCTCTTTCTCCCTCACTGTCCACACTTCTTACTCTCCACTCACACATAGCAGGCCTGCATTGCAGCCTGCAGGCTGCCTTTGTCTATAGGCAATGCCCCCTCCCTCCTATACTATACTGGGAAGCCCCGCCTCCAGTACTGCCCTCCTTTGGTGTCTGAAGACTGGGTTCCAAGATCCCCTGCAGATACCAAAATCTGAGAGAGTTCAAGTCCTTTACATCAAATGCCACAGTTTTGCACAAAACCTATATGCACATCATAGACTTGAAATCGTCTCTGGATGGTTAACACTGTGTAAATGCTTTATAAATATCTGTTCTGCTACACAATTTGAAGAATGATGGTGTGTTAGTTTTTCATCCCAGTGACTAAAATACCTGGCAGAAACCATTTAAGAGAGGAAAGATTTATTTTGCTCATGGTTACAAAGCGTTCTATCCATTTCATGGGAAGAACACAGAGCAACTTACCTCACATCATGGTGGTCCAGGAAGCAGAGGTAAGTACCAGAACTCTGCTGGCTTTCTCCCCCTCCCCTTTTATTTTGTCTGAGTCCCCCATCCCATGGGACCATCCATACATTCAGAGCAAGTCTTCCCTGCCCCCTTGGTTAATTCTCTCTGGAGATGCCCTCATAGACACACCTAAAGTGTCCCATTCCCAATCTCCTTGGTGATCCTATCATTGTCCCAAGTTGACAATGAAAATTAACCATTATAAATGATAAGGGGACAGTGTCTATTCGTGTTTATTTCCGTCAAAATGGCTACAGGTTTGTTGAGACTTTGTGGATGGGACCCGAAGACATCAAAAACCATTTTGTTTTGTGCACATCTAACCCTGCCTGGAATTCTGCTTCTTGGAGTCTTAAACTGGCAATCCCCTGTTGTTCCCAATAGCTCTAAGTGCCATTTAAACACTTGGTTATGCTGTATTTAGAAACCATGCAAAGAAGAGTCGAATATTCTTTTGTGAGGAAAAAATGACATCAGCAGGGAGGTCATCCCCAAACTCCAAAGCAGAACTTGATGAGAACTTGGATACAGACAGTTTATTTGGGAAGGTGATTCCAGGAAGCAAGTGTGATGAAACAGAAGCATGGAGCCAGGAATCCACAAAAAGGCCTGTGCTAAAGGCAGCAGGTTCACAGACACACCGTGCCATGGGAATCTCTAAGAAGCTTATTACAAAGTTCCCCCAGAATAGTTATTTCAAAGTCACGATGCTGACCACTTACTCTCTGGACCCTATTCTCTATTTTTTGGAATTTTCTTTGTGGCATTAAGTCCCAAAGGCTTCCAGAGCTTTTCCAGAGTGAGTCCAGCTACCAAGGGAGATCCATCAGAGCTTAACACAGCAGCCAAGGACATGTTCAGTTTCTAAAGTGCCAAGGCTGGAGGTTTGCCCCAGTGTAGAGCATGCGCTTAGCAGGTGCAAGGCCCTGAGTTCCGACCTGGGTGGGTTTCCTGGGGCCAAGGTCAGGAGTATTTCCCCAATTACTTACCAGACTGAGGAGCACAGTTTGGCCAGAGGCATCTGCCTTGAGAAATTCCCAGTTGCTGAAATGCCAATGGGGAAAAAAAAAAACTGAGGAGGGAAAAAATGGAGTGAGGGTTGCAAGTCACAGGTGATGCCTGGCCAAGCAGCAGCGGAACGATTGCACTCCGGGCCTCTGAGAGGGGCAGACACAGAAGTGAACAGAGAGAAGGGTTAGGCCAGGACTCATGACCAGCAAAGCTTCTGCCAACCCCCACCTGCCCCGGGAGAGCTCTGGAACAAGGACAGGGAAGGGTGTTGGGAGCCTCTTTTCACCAGCTCACAAGTGTCAACTGTTATAATTTTAGAATTTGTGTGAGCCAGTTAAATGAAGTCATTATTAAAAATTAGATTATATAAGCTTACATTCCATATTATATCTAAAATAAAGGGGGGCTTGTTGTTGTTTCTGTTAGTTGTTTAATTGGTTGGTTTTTTGAGACAAGGTCTCACCGTGTAGCCCAGGCTCACCTGGTTCAAAAATAAAGTTAATAAACATTCAAAACTGGGGTGTGCTCAGTGGTTAAAGCGCTTGCCTATAAAGCAGAAGGACCTGAGTTCAGTTCCCCAGGACCCATGTAAAGCCAGATGCACTAGGTGGCGCATGTGTCTGGAGTTCCTTTGCAGTGGCTGGAGGCCCTGGCGCTCTCTCTCTCTCTCTCTCTCTCTCTCTCTCTCTCTCTCTCTCTCTCTCTCTCTCTCTCTCTCTCCAAAAAAAATTAAAATTAATAAACATTCAAAACTCATTAGTAGCTGGGCTTGGTGATGTTCATCTTTAATCCCAGCACTCGGGAGGCAGAGGTAGAAGGATCACCATGAGTTCAAGGTCGCCCTGAGACTACATAGTGAATTCCAGGTCAGCCTGGGCTAGAGTGAGACCCTACCTTGAAAAACCAAAAGAATAAAAAAAAATAAAAATAGTTTCTGTTTTAATTCATTATGCTTGAGGCTTGGGGGCGGGGTTGTCTCTTACAGGAACTTTATGTGCTTGCTCGCTTGCATTGAGACAGGAGGATTGAACCTAGGGCTTCTCGTGGGCTAGGCAAGAACTCTAAGCTACCTCCTCAGCCCAGAACCATTTTTGAATCAAGTTGATTCTTCTGCATATTCTTTTCAATTTTATTACATCCCACTCTTCTGTATTCTTTCTTTGGATTTCTTTTTCTTTTCTAACTTCGGAAGTTGAAAGCTCACTGTTTCACTTACAGTCTGTCTTTTTCACATAAATTCCTACAATTTTATTTCCTGCAATGCTTGTGATGTTAATAAATTATAGCACAATTTACATTACAATGACCTCTTTGGCCAATGACTTTTTTGCATATATATATAATGTGATGTGTGTGTCCCACTTACTTGTGGAGGGATGTACTCACCAGAGCAGAATGTCCTGTGTCCCCTCCATCAATCTTCTGCCTGTTCTCACTTGAGTTGGGGTCTCTCACTGATCCTAGAGGTTGCTGGGGATTTTTTTCTGGGAGCCCACTATGAAACTGGGGTTATACACACACCAGGCCCATCTCTTTATGTGGGTCTTGGGGATTAAACTAGAGTGGTCTCTATGGCCTGTTCAGGCCTTCATGCTTACACAGAAGTGCTCTTAACTGCTTAGCCATCTCTCCAGCCCCATGAATTATTTTTGAAATTTTTAATTTTTAAGTGCATGAGGTGCTGTGTGCATGCGCGTGCACACACACACATGCCCTGGCTGGATGGAACAGAACTTTTCCCTATTGATTAAATTGCATAATGGTCAAAAAAACCTGGTCTTTTGATAACTGTTCCATGAAATGATACAAACTTCATGTGTTGTCCATTTATAAATACCCCATGTCCTTGAGAAGATTGTGTGTCATCTAAATTTAAATACGGGGCACTATGCTATGATTTTTAGGTAAGGAAAATTTAAATTTGGGGTCCAAATATTCTTTATAATATTTTGTCTCCATAAGCTATGGATTGCTGAAGAGAAACATTAAAATCCCCCACTGTGCTTCTAAATTTGTTCATTTCTGTTTGCAATCCTCTGTATGTGGTGGGTTTGAATTAGGTGTGGGGCCCCCATAAACTCATGGTTCTGAATGCTTGATTCCCAGCTGGTGGCAATTTGGGGATTGAAGCCTTGCTGGAAGAAGTGGGTTTTTTTGGGGGGTAGGCTTTTGGGTGTTCTAGCCAGGTCCCCCCCTGCTAGAGTTCAGCTCACTCTCCTGCTGCTGTGTTCCATCTGCTGTGGCAGAGATGATGTCCAGTCTCTGCTTATGACAGGATTTCCCCGCCATCATGGAGCTTCCCCTTCTGACTGTAAGCCAAAATAAAACCTTTCCTCCCATCAGCTGCTTTTGGGTGGGTGTTTTGTGTCAGCAATAAAAAGGTAACTTACAAAAAAAATTTTTTAAGCAGATAACTTACAACACCCATTATATTATGGGGGGGGGATTTTGACGTTACATAGTCCTAATAAAAGATCATTTGCTTTTCACCTCAAAATACCTTTTCTGACATAAAATTGCTACAGGAACTTCTTTTTGAGTAATAATAGTCATATATCTGCTACTAATCTTCCTATGTTTTAAGCGTGACCCTTGTATCTCTTCAGTTTAATTTACAAATTTACTACATTTTAAACAGTTACCATTATCTCTATCACTGAGCCAGTGTTTGGAAAATTCTCTAATGATATCTGCTAATGCTGATTGTTTTCCTTGTTCCCTCTTTCTGGAATTCTAATTAAATGCATGTCATGCTTTCTTTTCTCTCTATTTCCTAAATCAATCTCTCTCTCTGCATTTTGGATAATTTCTTAAAATCTCTAGCTCATTTCACTAATCATAATATTTGCTCATACACTGTATCTAATTATGGAAAATAAAGATACTTAATTTTTTAAAAGTACATCATGGAGCTGAAGAAATTGCTTAGTGGTTAAGGCACTTGCCTGCAAAGCCCAACAACAACCTGGGTTTAATTCCCAAGTTCCCATGTAAAGCCAGATGCACAAAGTGGTGCATGAATCTGGAGTTCGTTTGCAGTGACTAGAGGTCCTGGTGCACCCATATTCTCTGTCTGTTTGTCTGTCTGTCTGTCTGTCTGTCTCTCTCTCTCTCTCTTTCTCTCTCTGTGTGTGTCTCTCTCTCAAAAAAAAGTACATCATGAAGGCAAAATTATGTGGCTATACTCCATGCACCACACAAACTACACACAGAAATAGGCATAGTGTTTGTATGTACCCCATGCACATTCTCTCACAAGCTTCACATCATCTCTGGTTTACTTATACTACTGAATACCAGGGAAACGCTAGGTGAATCGTTTTTAGGAAACAATGACAAGATCAACTTTCTGTTTATTCGCTACACACACATTTTAAAAAATATCTTCAATTCCTAGTTGGTTCAATCTATGACGGTATATGCTATAGCTATGGAGGTCCAAGTATGTGTACAGGGGGCACGTGTATGTGCTTGGGTTTCCTGGAAGAAACAATGCATATTTCTGCTCAGGCTGAGAGAAAGCTGACCTTGGGTACCATGCCAGAGGCACTGAGGGACAGTGTGGAAGGATTGTGAGGAACATAGCATTGCATTGTGAGGTATTTGTCTGAAGGGAGATTTTTACAGGAAATCACCAAGTGGAGTTTTTCTCTTCTCGAACAAGAAGGAGGGGACTGCTTCTACCAGTCCAGATGGCTCAGGCAAATCTGAGGATTCAAAATGCATAAGCTTGTCATCCTAAATACACCTCCCCAAGATCTCAGGTCCCTTTTTGTGTCACATCAGGTCCCCAACAGCAGGCGAGCTCAGTTGAGACTCTGGGTCATCCTAGTCAGCTCTGCCATGAGCCACACAGCTAATTTAACTCTAAGCTCTTAAATGCTAACATACTACCAAGCTTCTATCTTTGTGACCCCATGAATGACGTTAGCATGCCAGCATTGTCCCCCATCCTAGATTTCATCTTCAATTCCTGTCTGACTGGGAAGGAATCCAGCTAAGTTCCCATCCTGAGGAGTTTTTATCCAGAGCAGCTTCTAAAACCAACCGTCCTAGCTAAGGTTCCTCAGAGGGCAGGGCCTGTGCGCATCTGAGAATTTAAGTTCAAGTGTGTGAGTGAGAAGGTGATCCCAAGAAACAGCCATATAGAAGGGAATTCTTGCACATAGGAAAAAAAAAGTAAACTAATGATATGTCACTGAGAGGGACTAAGATGACTTGCCAAGGGTGAATGGTTTTAGATCTTTCCAGGTCCTTCTGAGAGACATTTGTGGACCTCGCCTCAGAAAGGTGCTCCTGAGAGGTGAAAGGGGACAACGGTCTTTAAAGTTGGCCAAGGGTGGTCCACAAATTTTATCTCACCTACCGCCCATGGCATGCAGGAGTGACAGTGATTCTCGCAGGTGACCCATGCCATAATACCAGAGGAACAGAGCCACAGTGAGTGCTACCTGGTGATACAGTCATGACACTAGGTTTAAGTCCCTGGACACTGGTTGCTTCAGCACAGCTGGTACAGTGGGGAGAAGATTGTTCACAGAGGTCCATAGGGAGCAATCACTATTTCACAGCATATGTAAGCTCCCCCATCCCATTCAGGAAGATAATTGTGTGTGTGTGTGTGTGTGTGTGTGTGTGTGTGTGTGTGTGTGTGTGTGTGTGCGTGCCTCTGGAGTGGTGCATTAGTTCCTTTCAGTTGCTGTGACCTGACGGAAACAACTTGAGGAAACGTTTCCTTTGGCTCAGAGGTCCAGAGGGTGTCAGCCCATCATAGCAAGGAAGCTCAGTGCATGGTGACAGGTGTGTGTGGTGGAGGCTACTCCTTACATACTTACAACAGGGCAGAGCAAAAAGGAACCTGGGAAGAACTGGGTATAATCTTCAAACACCTACCCCCAGTGACCTATGTCTACTAGCCAGGCTCACAGCCTCTCAAAACAGCACCGCCAGCTCAAACCATGAGCCTATGGAGGACAGTTCAGGTTCAAAGCTTAGCAAGAAGACTAGAAAAGTTTCACCATGGGATGGCAAAGAGGCCAAATGGACCAAATTCAGAGGTGCCATTTACAGCATGATGGTAGCTCTTTTACCTGAACAGGTTCCTCAGCGTTGGTGAGTCTAGTTCCTCCATCTGTGACAGGGAATGGGGGGAATATTAGGAGTTTAAATGCCATGCAGATATAATTTATGATGACTATCAGCATTAAAATGTATTCTTTTTATTGTTAAAGAATTAAGAATTATTTATTTATTTATTTGCAAGCAGAGAGAGAAGAAAAACAGAAAAGGAGAGAGAGAGAGAGAATGGGCACACCTGGGCCTCTAGCCACTGCAAAGGAACTCCAGATGTATGTGCCACTTTGTGCATCTGGCTTCACTGGGCTACTGGGGAAACTGAACCCAGCTCACTCGGCTTTGCAGGCAAGCATCCTAACCACTAAGCCATCTCTCCAGCCCAGTTAAAGTGTATTTTTAGTAACTTGTATGCTCACTGAACCCCACCTCCAGCCCCAAAACCTTACTTAGTCCTAAACTTCTGATAAGAAAAAAATTGACACAACATGTTGCTTGACAGGAAAGAGAAAAGAATAAAGTAGATATGGTGATCATTTTCTGCATGATGAAGCAGACATGTTTCTGTGTGATTCTTTTCCTCGTGTTTTGATGGTTTCTTCAATTTTTAGTAAATTTTGTACAATTTTTCTGTGTTTTTTTTTTAATTTTCAAACTTAAACAACCCTTCCCAATTCTGAGATTTTACAAATAATCCGTTTCATTTACTGTCTTAAAGTTTTTTAAAGAGGTAATTCTGTAACCTACCTAGAATAAGAGACTATGCTAATAAGAATATTATTAAATCATTTGGGTCATATGAGTAGGAGCCATGATTGAATTCTATTTCCAACTGGAAAATAATGTTTTGAGTTTAAAACTCATTAAGCTTACGGAAGTCAATAACCTTTCAGTTAACATGTTTGTTTTCTACTTTAAATTTTTAATTAAATTAGCATACCAATTTAACTATTCAAATTATATTGTGTTTAGTCAAGCTGAAATTGAGCTTTCCTTTGCTGTCCAATTCTCTAGTCTAAAGAAATTAAATTTACCAGAACCTCCTTGTAATCCAAAATAATGTAGTTGCTTTTAAGAAATTATTTCCAGTTTCTGCTTGATCTCAAAATCCTCTTCTCTGTACCACCTAGAATTGAAGGAAGCATATTTTATAGATGAGAGAACTAGAATGCTGGGGCCTGGAGGCTCAGTGGCAAATGACTTTCCCAGAATATGCAAGGCTCTGCATTCCATACCAAGCCCTGCAAAAAATAATACTAACAAAAGGAAATAAAGATGAGAAAAATAATAGATCGTAGTAAAAGGAGTTTTAAGCATTTTTATTTTGTTTATACACGTATGTATGCATTAGTCAGAGGAACAGAACAAACTGTAGTAAAAAGGGAATTTATTGGATTAGCTAACAGCAGTCCCACAATAGCAGTCTGCAAGCCGAAGAGTCAAGGAACCAGTAGCTGTTCAGTCCACATGGCTCAGCAGTCCCAATCCAGCACTGAAGGCCTGAAGGCTTCCTGAGGAGCTGATGGTCTTCAGTCCAGACTGGAAGGCTGAGGGGGCTCTGTTTCAATGCCTATGAAGGGATAGATGGCAGGATGGATACACGTCCAAGTCATGACAAGCACCAGCAGCCAGACAGGCAGGGGGAGAGAGAGAGATTTCCTTCCCCTTTATATAGCCTTAGTGCCGGGTCTTACAACCCTTTCCCAGACTTGTTGACTTCCTGGGTCTCTGGAATTTCCTTCCTGCACAGCCTTCCCAGAAAGGGATGTTTGTTTCTAGCTAACATGACTTCCTGAATCCCCCAAGCCTCCTTTCTCTCTTCAATTCAGAGGAAATCTGCTACTCAACACTCAGGATTGCTAACAGGTCAAGTTGACAACAAAATTTAACCATCACAATTTATTTGGTTATTTATTTGCTGGCAAAGAGTGAGAGAAAGGGCTGAAGAGATGGTTTAGTGATTAAGGCGTTTACCTACAACACAGAAGGACCAGAGTTCAATTCCCCAGTGCCCATATAAAGCACACAAGAGGTCGCATGTGTGCTGGAGGCCTTGGCATGCCCATTCTCTCTCTGTGTCTGCCCCCCCATAAACAAATAAAATATCTTTTAAAAAAGAGTGAGAGACAGAATGGGCATGGCAGGGCTTCTTTCCACTGCAAACAGACTCCAGATGCATGCACCACTTTGTACTAGGGAATTGAGCCAAGGCCAAGAGGCTTTGCAAGCAAAACCTTTTCACCCAGCTCCAAAAGGATTTTTTTTTTTTTGGTTTTTCGGGGTAGGGTCTCACTCTAGGCCAGGCTAACCTGGAATTCACTATGTAGTCTCAGGCTGGCCTTGAACCTATGGTGATTCTCCAACCTCTGCTGGGATTAAAGGCGTGGCGCCACCACACCCAGCCAAAGGATTTTTAAAACAGTGTGACTAGCACCTCCATACTGAGGGTATTGGTACAGAGGAGAGGCATGTGTCCTTTAGTGGAGCCTTCCAAGATTTCCCTGGGTGGAATTTGTGGTAAAACCTCACATCAATGTATATGTAGGACTTGCATTGCAACATGCTTTTTCTTAGATATTTGTTCCCTCTGGCTGAGCTCCTACCTCGTTTGTTCCCAATTGGCTTGGCTAAGCCCTTTCTAGTGATGTCCAGTAAATATTGGTTGATTGTTGATCAACTTATATAAGAATCCCTTGGGTGATGTTATAGTGGGCAACCTAACTGCTAAGCTTCTTCCTCTTTCCAGAACAATTAGAACATGCACAATTCATGTCAAATTTTGTTCAAATGCTTTTTTTCTATGTCGCTCCCTCTGCTGCAAAAGGACTAAAGTTACATTATTAAAATGATTAAAGCTAAGTTATTCTGACAAGATAATACATTGGCTGAAGTAATATTTGGGCAGGCTATCTGCTTCTCCTGGGCTGCAATTCTGCCATCTGCAAATAGCACTGTGCCGTCACAGTGCACAATCTCTTAAGTCCTTAGGATTTAGATTCTCCTCAGAAGCAGAGTTACAGTCATTCACCACACATCCATCTTGTCTAGTGGAAGGACAAAGGACCTTAGAATCAGGTGGAACTGAGCTACTAAGTTATTAACAATGTCAGGCAGTGGATTTAACTTTATTGGCTTTTAGCTTTCTATGGAAAAGTTTCTTGCAAAGTTGCTATGACGTTGAAATGACACAAGGTATAAGTGTATGTATGAATATATATTATATAAATAGAATCATACAGTGGAATGTGTAGACAGGGACTTCTGATGTATAAGTCATATCTGTGCATATACACCATGGAAGCTCATATTTTATCTCTTCCTAATGAATCACCAATATCATGTGTGTATTCAGCACACACACACACACACACACACACACACACACACA
>PVHP010053809.1:0-10646 GCA_004024765.1 Zapus hudsonius | reverse complement strand
GAGGCAAGTGCCTTAACCGCTGAGCCATCTCTCCAGCCCTGCCCAGCATTCTTATAAGGGCTCTAGGGATTGAACTTGGGTCCTCATGTTTGCAAGGCTGAATGATCTCCCTACTTTGTTATTTTTTTAAATGATGAAAATATTTATGAGGACAAGAAAAAAAGAGTGGATAGAAACCTATTCAATCTAGCTAATCTCATAAGTAGATAATATGTTAAGACCTTGAGGTTTGTACATTTTACACTTTCATGAAATAATTCTCCTTCTGGAAATTTTCCTCCCAAGAAATTCAACATGGAGCTACAAAGGTGTTCATGCCAAGGTTGTCAAGAACAATGACAACTTCCAAATAATTTAAATGTCTGGCATTTGGGATGTTGGTAAATAAACAATAATATATCTTGCAACAGAATGCCACTGAGTCCTGACGCCCTATTGTCATGAATGTTGAAGGCCTTATAAGAAACATATTAGGTGTTTTATTAAATGGTAGCTATTGTGAGATAAGCAATTACCAAGAAGGAACTTGTTCACTACTTAGTAAATGAAAATAACAAGCTTTTTTTTTAAAAAAAAAAGTCTGTCTGGTATAACAGTATATTTCCTTTTTTTTAAAATATATATTTATTGTCCATAATGAGTTACATTATTTAGTGGACAAACCATGCGTTGTTATCCCGAATTCCCCAATTCCCCCCCTCCCCATCCCTGATCAGTTGGATATCCTCCTCCGTGGGCTGTCTGGATTAGTCCTTGTGGCAGGGGATCCTGGATAGCCTAGTACTCAGCCCGGTCCTCCTGGCCCAAGTGTGTTGTTACTGAGGGGTGCCATGCCTCCGGACAGTCTTCCCCACCACGGCTCTCACAATCTTTCCGCCCCCTCTTCCACTCAGTTCCCTGAGTCGTGGTGGGTGAGTATTAAGGCTGCTTTAAGGTTGCGAGCTTAGGGGTCCTTGTGTCGAAAATCCTTGGTTTCTGTCTCAATGGCCTATCCTGTGTTGATTGAATGACTGTGGTTATAGGTCCCTTGTTCATCTGTCCGAGTATATTTCCTTTTAAATGCTTCTTTTAAGAATATGAGATAAATGGCTCCCAAACAGTGTGCTAAGGCATCCTACAGTACTGAAATGAGCTCACAGCCCTCCTTTCCCTGGAGAGTCCAAAGTTCCTAAGAAGCACAGTTAATATCTTTAGACACTGGATATTATACTACTATTAAGTTGTTTGGACCAAGCTACATGAAAAACTCAATTATTTTAAATCTATTTTTGTTCTAAAGTACCAGAAAAAAAGTTAATATAACCATGAAGATATCACAAAATAAAAAGTCCAAGAATGTCTAATCTACCCACTGGAGGTAGGTGTTAAATGTCACCAAGAGGTGGGCTTATCTGCTTCTCAAGTTCTGATTTATCTGAACATTTCTTATTTTTAGTAAGACTGTAAAAGTTCCTTTTAAAATAATTTCATCCTGGATCCATCTGTCCAACAACCTGTTTGGGGTCAGTGTCTGGGCGAAACAAAAGGAAGTCAGGCAGAGGGGCCACACCCTCTCAGAGTGCAGAATTGAGGTTGAGTCAGGAATGTAAGCACATGATTGCAGTTCAGGCTGAGACAGATGCTCCCATTGATGGGAGGAAGATCAGACAATGCTAGGCAGTCTTGCAGACTGGAAGGGACTTCCCATTGGAGATGGAGAGGGTGGGGTGGAAAAAGGTTCCTCCTTCCTGCCTGTGAGTAAAGACTTAGATACTGCACTAGATTTTCTTGTCGCAATGAGAAAACTCCCGACAAGAGCAACTTAAGAAAGGAAGGAAGGGGTTATGCTGGGTCACAGCTCGAGGTTATAGGGAAGACATGGTGGCAGGAACATGGAGCAGTTGGTCTCATTGAGTCCTCAGTCAGGAAGCAGAGAGCAACTTTTCTTTTAGGTTCAGATATATATGCATCTCAGCTCTGGGTCATGGGAAATAAATGCTTTCATTTACCTCTTTGTATATTTCTAAAGGTTTCTTTATTATTATTATTATTATTTTGATTTTTCAGGTAGGGTCTCCCTCTAGCCCAGGCTGACCTGGAATTCACTCTGTAGTCTCAGGGTGACCTGGAACTCATGGTGATCCTCCTACCTCTGCCTCCAGAGTGCTGGGATTAAAGGCGTGCACCACTACACCCAGCCCTAAAGGTTTCTTAAGCCAACTTTCAAAAGTTAATATGACCAACTTTCTCTTCCTTTATATTCTGTCAGGGAACACAGCCCAAAGGCTGGTGCTGTGTGCATTTAGCATGGATCGTTCCACCTCAGTGATCCAAGTCTCACCCACAGAAATGCCCAGAGGTGTGTCTTCTAGGTCATTCTAGATTTTGTCAAGTTGACAGTCAGTTGTAACCATCACAGCTTATATGTAGAGGTGTGAGGAACCTGGAACATCCGGCCAGGTATGTTGGTTTGAATATTAAATGTCCAGTGTGTTTAAATACTTAATCCCCAGTTAGTGGAACGGTTCCTTGGAAAGGTTGTGGAGTCTTTGGGAAGAGGAGCCTTGCTGGAGGAGGTGTTATAGTCTTGCTTTGATTGCTGCCTTCAGCTCCCTCTTGCTGCTTACTTTCTGCTGAAGTGAAGATGTGATGCCTGGCTTTCTGTTCTTGCCACGCTTTCTCTGCCATGATAAAAAAAAAATTCCCCTTCAAACTGTCTACTAGAAATCAACCCTTTCCTTCCGTAATCTGCTTCTTGTTGGGTATTCTGCCTCGGCAGTGAGAAAGTAACTACTATGAAAGGTTAGCACAGGAAGACATTGGTGAGTCATGAGCACTTCATTGACAGATGGAAAAACGCTGACAGGTTTTCATCAGAGAAACAGTACAGATGTGATGTAGAAAGCCACTCTGGGCAGAACTGTAGAGGCAGCTTGGGAGGCTGTGGTAGGGCTGAACTCGGGGAGAGGACAAGCCATGAGGGTTTTGTAACAGTCCAGGAAAGAGGTCACGAAGCCCCAGCTAGCTAATCACAAGGATTATCTCATGGCCCCTGTGGGCCAAGTCAGCAAAAGCTGTGATTTAGATGTAGCACATTATTCATCCCAGAATATGCTGGTGTCTTTAAAAGGAAAACCTTATTTTTTGGTGCTAGGGACAAATACTTATTCAGGGTAGAAATGTGGAAACTTTAGGAGTATACAAAGAGGTAAATAAAAGCATTTATTTCTGCATGAGCCAGAGCTGAAATATATATATGCATCTTTGTTAAATATCACATATGTCACAGAAGTATCAAGATAACAAATATCACATATTATATATAAAAATAATAATATATAAATCTCATATACATAAATCTTCTGTAAGATAACAAATATCACATAATACATATAAAAATAACATATAAATCTCATATACATAAATCTTCTGTAAGATAACAAATATCACATATTACATATAAAAATAATATATAAATCTCATATACATAAATCTTCTGTAAGCTATGGGCACATGGTAAAATAAAACAAATTTACAAGATAGACAATAAAAATATTCATTACAGTTTACTATATGTCAGGTACTCAGAAGAACAAAATAGAATAAATATTATTATCAATAAAAATATAATAAATAAAAATATAAAATATAATAAATAGCACAAAATATTATATATATATATAGTGACTGTGTGAATCTGTGGTACCCTGCTAATGGGGCCTGGAGGAAGTAGGGTTCTGCTGAGTCTGGCAGGCTTCTGGGACTGTCTCCTTCTGATAAGGAAGTTGAGGCAAAGTTTGAGGGCCCCTGTAAATCTTAGCAATACTGAAAACTCCAGCCCCAGACAGGACACAGCTCCGATAAGATAAGCAGTTCAAAGCCTAACTTATTCCAACTGCAAATAACAAACCAAAACAATAAGGTTACATTTCCTCTGCTGACATCACCATTCTCTCACAGATCTTGCTTCCTATGCTTCTACTTCTGACTTTTCCCTATATAAACAACTGCTATCTATCAATAAAATGAGAATTGCCCACTGCTGCGTTCTCCCGAGGGTCTCATCTCTCGTTCGGCTCACAGCTATTCCAAGCCTCTGCTCACCCAGCTCCCGTGGGTGAACAGGGAGTTGATGCGCGCTGCAACCCCCTAAGTAACCCATGGACCCAGATGAATCTACATAGAACAATGTGTGTGTATATATAGATATTGGTTAGATCTTCACAACAACCCTGTTACCTTCTCACTGCAGGGATAAAACAATTAACCAGCTTATGGAGGAAAATGGTTTATTTCAGCTCACAGTTTTGAGGGGAGCTTCATCATGGTGGAGAAGAGGTGGGCATCACATCTTGTCACGGCAGCTGGGAGGAAACGTTTAGCTTTGCTAAAGGAGAGCTGTGCTCTAACAGCCCAAAACCCACCTCAACAATACACCTCCTCCAGCAAGACTCCCCCTTCCAAATTGCTACCATCTGGGGACCAAGTATTTGAAACATGTGAACCTATGTGGAGACATTTCATTCCGACCACCATATCCTGTGAAATAGGTTTGTGTATATTTTGATTTTTTTAACAGTTACTTTTCTTTATTAAAATATTTTTTATTTATTCATTTTCAAGCAGAGAGAGAGAGAGAGAGAGAGAGAGAGAGAGAGAGAGAGAGAGAGAGAGAGCGTACCAGGTCCACCACCTTGTGGGTCTGGCTTATGTGGGTCCTGGGGAATTGAACCCAGGCCTTAGGCCCTGGAGGCAAGTGCCTTAACTGCTGAGCCATCTCACCAACCCTATTTTGAATTTTTTTAAACAATTTTTATTTATTTATTTGAGAGAGACACAGACAGAGGCAGACAAAGATGGAGTATGGGCATACCAGAGCCTCTTGCCACTGCAAAGGAACTCCAGATGCATCTGGCTTTACATTAGTACTGGTTTGATTAAATCTCAACTGTCAGGCTTTGCAAGGAAGCACCCTTAACCACTGAGCCATCTCTCCAGCCCTGTATTTTGAAATTCTACAAGTGAGTGGAATTACAGGAAGATCAATGAAGCCAAAGGTTCTATAATTTATGCTAGAGCTGGGATTTATCACCCATGTCTGAGTCCTTAAGAAGGCCGTAACTTCTGCTACTTGAGTCACTGCCTTCATATACATGGGACTCTTTATTTTTAATTTTTATTTCTGCTTGTGTGTGTGTTCTATGCATGCAGATGTGCCCATAAAGGATGAGGGTCACTTCCTGCGGTTGCCAGCGTGGACCACTGGGGTTCTGTTCCATTAGTCCTTCCACCTCTTCTATTCCTTTTGCGGGGCTCCACCACTTCCCAGGTGTCTGCTCCCCTGTGGGACTGGGGTTACAGGTGTCCATGGTCATGCCTTGCAGTTTGTAGTAGGGTCATTTGAACTCATCCTCCACGCTTGTGGGGAAGTCCGCAGTGACTCCTGATGCTCTCGGGTGGTGTTTTCTAGTTGGTTCTGGTCTCGGCCATGGAAGGACTGTGTCCATGTTGTCTGTGTAGTCCAGTAACCAGCTGCTAAACATCACCAACGCCACAAGGGAATGCCAGGCAGTGCAGAAAATGGAAATGAACTTGTTGACTTTGAGATCCTTTACACTTGGATGCCATTTAGTGACTGTGTGAATCTACACAGAACAGGAAAAATCGATACCTCTTCTCCCAGCTCTGTCTCTTGGCTCTCCATTTCCTTACCATTTTATTTCACTCCCTTGGTCCTGGGGAAAGCATGACAGGCAGATGCTCTGAGCTACACGCCCTGCCCTCTCAGCCTTCCTCACGAAGCCCAGAAAAGCAGGCTTCTGGGTTTCCTGATTTGCTGACTTTAAGCATCGGGTCACCATGGCACACAAGTTAAGGGATAAGATTGTGTGCACTTCTCCATGCCTCTCCTCATCTGTCTTTTGTTAGCTCTTTAGTATCAGGATTCTTCTTCCTTCTTTCTTTCTTTCACCCTCCTCCTTTTCATCTCTTCCTCCTTCTTTCGGTTTACTTGTCCAGGCAAGGTCTCTCTCTAGCCCAGGCTGACCTACAACTCACTCTACAGCTCCAGACTGGCCTTGAACTCATAGCCATCCTGCTACCTCATTCTCCCAAGCGCTGGGACTAAAGGCATGTGCCACCACACCCAGTTCAGTTAGGATTCTTTTGATTGCAAGTATTTTTAAAAATGACAAATAAACTTGATTTGAATCCTAAAAAGGAAATGTTTGGACACATAAGAGAAATAAAATCAGAGTTGGAATTGACATTTGGCAACTGAACCCAGAACCCAGGGCGAGCTCAGGTGGCTTTAAGCAGCAAGTCAGATGTGGTGACCTCAGCAGTGGCGTCCGGCACTCTCAGCAGACAAGCAGGAAAGAAATCCTGTGTGAAGGCTGTGAAGGTTCTGGAAGCTTGGATCCCAGTGTGGTGATGGTGAAGCAGTGGACACACAGAGAAGGAAGGAAGGAAGGAAGGAAGGAAGGAAGGAAGGAAGGAAGGAAGGAACAAAAGAAGGAAGGAAGGAGGGAGGACGGGAGGGAGGGAGGGAGGGAAGAAGGAAGAAAGGAAGGAAAGAAGGAAGGAAGGAGGAAGGAAGGGAGGGAGGGAGGGAGGAAAGGGAATAATAAGGTCACAGGGAGTAGGTCAGGCCTCATGGTACCTCATGGGTCATGCTTCTGAAAGGATAGGTTCTTACAAGTGAGCCTAGAACTTCCCTGAAGCTCTCTCCCAGGTGCTGGCACCAGGCTCTTAAACCCCCAGAACCACGAGTCTACGGAACTGGCTCTTCTTTATATACTCACTAGCCTCAGATATATATATATTTTCCAGCAAATCAAAGCCACTATAATGTATGTTTCCTGTCAAGCTGCGCTGCTCTGGCCACCACCATGCGGTTGAACACAAACACGCAGTCTTACTGTGCAGCAGTTAGTATTAAACCGCAGTTTAACTGTGTATCTGTGACCCTTTGACAACCCACCACTTTGTGCATCTGGCTTTACACAGGTACTGGGGAGTCGAACCCAGCAAACCTGGGTCATCAGGCTTTGCAAGCAAGTGTCTTTAACCACGGGGCCATCTATCCACTGGTCAAGCTGGTTCACACTTGAGGCTAGTTTACCTCACAGGGCCTCACTGTGGACTGTGGAATCCCATGCACAGAGCCCATGGTCTGTCCAGGGGCAGATTTTATATTCAGGGGGCAGATCTTGGGGGGAAGAAGAAGGGTTGTGAATCCTGCAGCGAGTCCTGGGCATGCATTGGATGAGGAAGGTGAAGGGGGCAGCCATTCCCTGGACAGCCTTCAGACCATCTCCTTGCTCCTTGGGTCCTGGCTGCTGTCCGGAGAACAGCCTGTGTTGATGGCCAGTGTGGACATTTCCCCAGGGCTTCTCCGGAAAGAACATTTCCTCCTTCTCTGTGGCCTTCGGAGCCTGTCTGGAGCCTGCTTCGTGTGTTCTGCTTCCCCCATCAGGTCGCTCACTTCCTTCCCACCTCCTCCGATGGTTCCCTATGTCTTCAGTGCGATGCTGCATTTATTAGAAGGCAGAGAAGAAACGCAGGTGCACATGCTCAGGTCACTCTCTTGAACGCACAGTGTGTGTGCACACATCTCGGTTTTAGACCACACCGTACATAGTTTGCCAATTACATTTCTTTTTGCACCATTTCTAGATATATAAAAATGGTGCTATGAAAGGAAGCTTCATACCTCCCCCAAATATAATCTTTTATGGCCATTTTTTTGCACCAATTTCATTGAGTACCCTCCTGAAGAGTTTTGAAAACTGTCCCTCAAAGTCGTTCTTGGAGTTGCTTTTTGTTGTTTTTTTTTTCTAAATAACCTTCACGGGAGGTCTTGGTTGGTTTCCTTATGTCACTACCTGAATGAAGACTTGATTTCAACTTCGGAGACAATATAATCTATCTCTCACACAGAAATCAGTTTGAAACACAGCAGGAGACAGTTTCTGGGTTAGGTAGATCTCCAAGTGAGCCCTTGGTAATACATGATGGCCAAAGGGAGTGGGAATAAATTTTATTCATTTCTTCACCTTCTTTTATTCATTTCTTGACCAATCACTGCCTCTCACCTTCACTCAAACTGACCAATCACAGGCAGGCTTTCCCCTTTCAATAAAGGTTCAGTTCCCACAAGAAATTGGGGGTTCTCCAGTTCTGGAAGTACAAGCTTGCTTTCCTTCCCCCCTTTTCCCCTCTTACTTGGAAATAAACCTTATTTTATTTTATTATTTTAAAAAATATTTTCCTGCCCCTGCATTTCTTAACTGGCAGAGAATATGGGACCAGAATTCCCCTAGCTGGCATCAAGTTTAAGTTACATTTAAAATACAGAAAAAAATCATACATGAAAATCCATTGCTTCTAACGATTGGAGGCTAGTAATTTTTTTTTGTTTTCTATTGTTTTTTAGTCCTGACCAATTCCAACCTCCATACTCTTTAAATATTTTTTTATTTATTATTTATCTGCAAGGAGAGAGACAGACTGGGCACGCCAGGGCCTCTTGCCACTGCAAACAAACTCCAAATGCATGCCCCACTTTGTGCATCTAGCTTTACATGGGTACCTGGGAATCAAACCCAGCAAACCTGGGTCATCAGGCTTTGCAAGCAAGTGTCTTTAACCACTGAGCCATCTCTCCAGCCTGAACCTGCATATTTTAAAATATTATTTATTTGCAAGCAGAGAGAGATAGAGAGAAGAAAGACAGACAGTGAGAATGGACATGTTAGGGCTTCTGGGAGCTGCTAACAATCTCCAGACGCATGTGCCACTTTGTGCATCAGCTTTCTGTGGATACTGGGGAATCAAACCCAGGTACTTAGGCTTTGCAAGCAGGTACCTTAACTGCTGACCCATCTCTCTAGCCCAGAACAGGGGTATTTTAATCCAACTGTAGCAGTCCATTCAAATCCCAATGGTAGCTGGCGAGCAGGGATGGTAGCTTAGAGCCGCAATAACAGTGAGGAAATGACCTTTGAAGGAAATGGCTCTCTGATGTTGGATGAGACCTAACTAATAAATATTTATCCACCATTGCTAATACTATGTCCACGTTTACAGCCTGCCAGATTCAAAAATCCAAAGGCCTGCTGAGGATGTTGGAGAGTACCCTTGGATGGAGGGAGGGCTTCTGTCTAGGAGCCTGAAATTGAAAAGAGAATTGAACGGAGTTAGCCACTTTCCAGGAGAACACGATGACTCACCCGAAGATGACTTCAATGGCATCTGGTTCCCATCGTCTTTGTTTCTTTCCTTGGACTCCGTTCAGAGGCACTTCCTCCCAGCTGGAGCTTTTAATGCTATAATGTGGAGGCAAGATCCACAGAAGTGGCTTTGGAGGAGGGACTTGAAGGAGAAAAAGCGGATCACGAGGGAGCCGATGGAAAATTACCCCCAGATGGGAGACGGGAGAGAGCCCCTGAATCCAGATGAGCGCACACCAATTAAGACATTTAGGGACTGTAAAGTACCTAATCTTGAACCTGGGACAGCAACTGTTTGAACTGAACTGAGAGGCAGAGCCTTGAGGGCAATTAGCACATTAATGTGATTTCGGTTTCCAGCCAGGGAAGGATGCTGAGATTCTTCATTTAAATAAATGTATCTTAAAAACAATGTATCTTAGCATTGCTGTGGTTTGACCATGATTTATTCATTCTACATGCTAGCTCCGTTCAGGATGGTTGAGACTTTTTTTTTTTTTTTCTGTTTCAGACCTGGAAAGGGTCTGGTGAGCTGTGTCTGGCATTCCAGAGGGATGTGGGAAGGAGGTGAAGGTGTCACCTGGCTAGTGGGTGGGATTTGGTTTTGTTGGTGACGCTTTAAGCAGAAGGAGCCCATAGAACAGAGGCTGGAAGGAGGAAAGCAAAGAACTGGGTTTTGTATCCAAATACTCATTTTTACATCCTCCTCCTTCCAGGGCTCTGGTAGCAGGGAAGAAGCCCATTTCTTTCTTTCTTTCTTTCTTTCTTTCTTTCTTTCTTTCTTTCTTTCTTTCTTTCTTTTTTAAAGAGAGAAAGAGAGCTGGAGAGATGGCTCAGTGGTAGGGTGTTTGCTTGGCAAGCTCAAAGGCCTGGATTCGATTCCCCAGTAGCCACATAAAGCCAGATGCACAGAGTGGTGCATGTTTCTGGAATTCCTTTGCAGCGGCAGGAGGCCCTAGAGGGCCCCCACTCCCCCTTCTCTCTCTCTCTCTCTCTTTCTCTCTCATTACAAATAAATAAATAAAAATATTTTAAAAGAAAGATAATTTATTATATTCTAGGCCTTTCTTTCCACATGTGGTGTTCCTTTTAACCAAACACCCCCAGATGTAATTGATATACAATTGATTTGCTCCAGATCTTTTTTTTTTATTTTTTTCCTCTTAAGCCACAAACATCTCTTGAGAAAGGCCATATCATCAGAGATTGAGGGGGGGTGATGGCCTTCAAAGTTACGATGGCTGTGGATGGTTCTTCTGGACACTGCTGGTGAGCAGAGCTGATCCAAGCTGAGACCAAGTCAAAGATCAGCCATTGAGCATGATGTTCCAGTCACTACAGAGAGAGAGTCTCCTGGACACTAACTTCATCTATTCAGAATGGTGTCATGAAAAGTTAATTTCTATCTCAAGAGGCTGACAAATGAAGCTGACC
>PVHP010053808.1:0-10637 GCA_004024765.1 Zapus hudsonius | reverse complement strand
ATCCAATTTCCCCATCCAACTCCCCTTTTCCTGATCTACTGAATTAGAATAAATGTGTAACTAAAATTTAATTCTGTCCCTGTGTACAATTCTTTGGCATTAGAGGACAAGAACTCGGAGTAGGAGGAGGGGGAAGGGAGGATTCCAAAACTCCCCCCCCCCGCGTTGCTTACTATCAATTAGCAGCAACCCGTATCATAGTAAAAATGGGAGGTGAAAAATTTGAGTGCCGATAGCTCTTGTTCTTAATGTAAGTGATTTCATTATTAGTGTATATTATTTATTTTGTTAAATCCTCATATTTAACAACTGGTTCATAAAGCTCCTTGAAATTTAACAGTCATATTTTGGCTCCAGTATAGCAAATACAGAAATGTTTTATTCCTTTATTTACCAAAGCTTTGGGAAGAAAACAGGAAGGTTCCAGCACTTACCAAGAAGAGGAGGAAGTGGAGGCAATGTTGGTAACTTAATGAGCCCAAAAAGTTTACCTCCAGTGACAGCACCATAGAACAGGGTTATGATTCCAAACAAGTTTCCTCCAGGAAGACATTCCCTGCCGGTAACTGACCAAACCACAGCCCATACAAGAACCACCATGGTACCTGAAGAACACAACAGGAAAACCATTAGTCACAGGCAAGGTGATTTTTCTTTTTCTTTCTTTTCTTTTCTTTTTCTTCTTCTGACATAGGGTCTGGTTCTATCCCAGGCTGACCTGGAATTCGCCATGGCATCTCAGTGAGGCGGAGAGTCATGGCTCTCCTCCTCCCTCTGCCTCCCAAGTGCTGGGAATAAAGGCCTGAGCCACCATGCCCAGCCACATGCAAATTTTGATATAAGCAGAAATTATTTTTTTAAATAAGCACTGCATGCATCTGCAAACATTTATAACATGCATAAATTAGAAAGAGCACTGTTGATATAAACAATGGGGAAACTACCAACCCCTCTGCCTCCCCTTGCATGCTCCTCTCCAACCCATCCATCTTCACACTGTCAGGAGCCATAATCTTGAAAGTTTAACCATCCTGTCATTTCCCTTTGTGATTTACTGTGAATGCAGCAGCAGTTAACATTATAGAGAGAAAAATTCACTCTGTTTACACTAATAACAGGAATATGAGAATACCTGAATTCCAAGCATACTCCATCCAGTATTTAGTCCCCTTTCAATTCAACATTGTCATGAGTCCTTTTGGGTTTTTTTTTTCAGTCCTGGGGTTTGAACCCAGGGCCTTGCATATGCAAGGCAAGTGCTCTACCATTGAGCTATAACCCCAGCCCATGATTTCTTTTTAAGACAATGTTTGCTTAGAATTATCCACACTTTATATATATATATTTTTAAAAAAATCATCATTCTTGTGATAACCTTAAACCATTCACCTGGGGCAATTATCTCATTGCCTGGACTGTTTTCCTTTAGTAAACACGTTCCTATTAGAATGTGAAATGTTTGCACCTGAGGACTTATGTTCTACAAGACTTATGTTCTAAAAATAGAAAAGCTCATGGAAAAAAAATCAAGTTAGGGAAGACCACTCAAAACTGAGCAAAGTGCTTGCTTTGCAAAGCAGAGGACCTGAGTATGAACACACTTAGAAATGCTGTGTGTAGTGACATGCACTTATAATCTCATTACTGAGGAGGTAGAACCAGGGAGATCACTGGGCCTCCTGGCCAGTCTAGGATAGTCTAGCCTACTTAGCAAGCTCCAGGGCAATAAGAAAGCCTGTCAAAAAAGAAAAGGTAGGTGGCATTTCTGTGCAAGGACACTCAAGGTGGTCCTCTGGTCTCAAAAGGTACTCTCGCACATACCCTCACATACATGAATATACTCACACATTTAACAAAAGCCCTCAAAAGTGTGACCAAAGCGCTAACAAACACCACGAGAAAAAAATCCTAGCACAGCTAATTCTCCATGGACAGGTGTAACCCATGGGCAATGTGCTCCTTATAGACAGACCTCAGCCAGGATCCTCAGGATGTCTGTTTTTGAAGGCATTTGATTTCAAAAGAGAGCAGTCATATTGAGATCTGCTGCTGCATATTGCAGCTATTTCCATCTGGAGATATCTTTGACTGAGGGCCATTGTTAGCAGCTTCCTGTCTGTACTGTCTCAGCTGCTCCATCCACCTGTCCCATTCCGAGAGAAACATGGTGTTGCAGAATGTTGAAGACCACTCCGTCAGCTACCAACCGCATGAAAAGAAGGCACCTCAACCACATCTAGGAAGCATCTACTTGGTCTTTGTTTTCTATTCACCTTGCCTTCACTTACTATTGCTTAATATGCAAAATAGGAATTGGCCTAGAAAATTGTGTTCAGAATTGGATATTCCATATTACCATGAGACAAAGAGAGAATGGGTGCACCAGGGCCTCTAGCCACTGCAAATGAATGCCAGATGCATGCACCACTTTGTACATCTGGCTTTAATGCGTGTACTGGGGCATTGAACTCTGGTTATTAGGTTTTGTGGGCAAGTACCTTTACCACCGAGCCATCTCTCCAGCCCTCTTTGGCTCTTTTTACTATTTCTTGGTTTTCTGCAATTTCAGAATGATGCGTTTAGATTTTTTTTGCTTAGGATTTATGTTTTGTGTTGGCTCTGGAAAAGCCTACATTTCTTTAAACATTTCCTCACATTGATTTTCCAGGTTCTTTTTTTTCTATATGTGGCTGGCCAGCATGTGTTTCCATGCTGCTAAGCCGATTTTTCTTATTTTCCGCCTGCGTGTGTACTACATTCTAGTTGATCTGCTCACCTCTGGCAGTTCACCTTCAATCTGCTACTACCTGCTCTACCCAATGAATTAATTTCAATTACTATATTCTGTTTTTCATTTTTAAGAGTCCAAGTTGGTTCTCTTTCAAATATGTTCATTTTCTAGTTACTTGTTTTGTGATATTTGCTATTTCCTCTTTAAATTACGTATATATGTATAAATATCAATTTATTGATAGGGAGGGAAAAGTTTTGAAATTTTTGTTTTTTTGCATATTTTGATTAAAAATTTTATTTATTATTTATTTGCAAGAAGAGATAGGGAGAGAGAAAATGGGCACACCAGGGTCTCTTTCCACTGCAAATGAACTCCAAATGCATGCACACTGGCTTTCTGTGGGTTCTTGGGAATTGAACCCAAGTTGTTAGGCTTTGCAAGCAAGTGTCTTTAACCACTGAGCAATCTCTCCAGCCCCACATGTTGTAATTTCTTTTTTGGTTTTTCGAGGTAGGGTCTCACTCTAGCGCAGGTTGACCTGGAATTCACTATGTAGTCTAAGGGTGGCCTTGAACTCATGGCGATCCTCCTACCTCTGCCTCCTGAGTGCTGGGATTAAAGGCGTGCGCCACCAAGCCCGGCTCCACATGTTGTACTTTCTGTTAAGTCGTGATTTCTTTTTCCTTGCAACAAGCTCTCCCTTGAACTTTATCTGTGGGTTTGCTGGAGCCTGAAGTTTAATGTGAGTTTTCCCAGATAGGATCAGAATTTGCTTCTGTCACATGCTTACAAATTTACAATCAAGGACTCTTGTAGATAGACCTTCACATTTCATGGCTTTTATTTTTCCTGTGAGTTTGGAGCACAAGTCATGATGGGGCTCTCACCTTCCCCCACTCCAGAACAACCTAATTTAGACAGATTTAGCTGCTTCAGTGCAGGTTTATCTCAAATTCATCCTCTTGGGTTCCAACTCTATAAGTCTGACAGACGATAATTTCTCCTACTACACATTTTCCAACCAGGGCTTTGCACTCCCAGGGTGCCTTACAATGACTTTGTTTCACTGGGTTATGGCAGAGACCTTTAGGTTGAAAACCAACTTTTTCCTTACTTATATTTTGGCGTCTGATGATAGATAACCTGGTTTTGTTAAAAGAGTGAAGGTTCATTTAAAAATACTTAAATTATTTCTTTCAGATGCTTTTATTATTTTAAGTCATGTGACTTTTCATTTAATCTTGTGTGAATTATGAATTTTAGGCTTTTTTTTTACTGTTATGGTTTGGGTATAAAATTTCCCCCATAGCTCATGTGTTTCAACTCTTTGATTCCGGGTAGTGGCACTGTTTTGGGAGGATGTTGAACTTTTAAGGGGTGGAATCTCACTGGAGGAAGTGGGTCACCAGGGAGGTGCATGGATCTTCAGGTTTATAGCCCCATCTGCTTTCTGTCCTGTGTCTATTGTCTGATCTGCCCAGATGGAAGCAAACTCCCACCAAAACTGCCACAATTATTCCTGCTGCCACGCCCTCCCTGTCATCATGAACTAAATACAAGGATCAAGTTCCTGGTCCCTTTTTCTAAAGCCTCAAAAATATGTTCCAGGAATGGAGAGATGGCTCAGCAGTTAAGGCACTTGCCTCCAGAGCCTAAGGAACTGAGTTCAATTCCCCACTACCCAAATAAGCTATATGCACAAAGTGGTGCATGCATCTGGAGTAGTTCCTCTGCAGTGGCTAGAGACCCTGGCACAGCCATATTCTGTATCTCTCTGCTTACAAATTAATAAATGAACACAAGATTTAAAAAATATGTTCCAGAGGTATATGATACTAGTACAAAGAAATATTAAGGCACCTTCAGTGTTTTCCTATTAAGTATACAGAATTTAAAAAATCTATGAAATGTTAATAGAATGGGAAAAGCACACTTTTCCAAGCTACTAAACTCTATTTTATTAGAGCACGAACCCAATTTTTAACAAATCCAGCAAGATAGAATTAAGAGATTTCATTTTTTCCACTCTAAGATCACTTTAAAAAAATTCTCTTAACTCACCTTTCCTTTCTCATGCCCAAAATGCACTTGTAAATACGTGTCCTGTACATTTATAAGCTATCTCTAAAACATGTTTAAATATGTCAATAATTTACTTCTCACTTATTATTTTAATAAATCATATCTTCACATTTAATATTTACTTTTTAAGAAGAATGTATATGAGCCGAATGAGTCAAGAGAGGAATATAGAACAAAACAGTCTTGAAAAGCTCAGAGGAAGTAGAGGAAAATAAATGGGAGGTGTCTATCTACCCTGTATCCTGTTTTTAGGCAGCTTTATAAACAATGGTCATTTGAAAATGAGTCCTCAGAGAGCAAGACTACCTGGAAAAACAACAACAAAAAAATCCTCAAATCTCATTGGTCATATTATTCATTCCTTATTCTAGTGTCTGTTTCATTATGAATGTTTTAATTAGAAATATGCTATATTTTTCCTGACAAGTGTTTATAAGTAATAAAAGGATAGAAAGAGACCAGCTAAGTGTGCATTTTGTGTTTTGTTTTATTTTGCTTTGTTTTGAGGTAGGGTCTTGCTCTAGCCCAGGCTGACCTGGAATTCACTGTGTAGCCTCAGGGTGGCCTCAGAGTGATCCTCCTACTTCTGTCTCCCAAGTGCTGGGATCAAAGGAGTGCACCACCAGGCCCAGCCAAAACTGTTTTCTATCTGTTCTAAATAGTTTTTTATTTTTTCCATGCTATCTCAGAATCCTACTTGATTTTAATAAAAACATATCCAGAAACTAAAGTATAATATGTTATACTTTTCTTTCATTGTACTGAGTCAAAATGATCCTCATGCTTTCCAGAGCTTCTTAATTCAATTCATCTATAAACACAGCCTCAGGCTGTAGCAGGCAGGATGACCATAAGCTCCTGAGCTACATACAGAAACTGTCAAAAATAAAAAAATCCAAGCTCAAAGATAATTGAGAATAAAATCTCATTTTTCAGTAAACATAACATATAGGAAGTCATATTGATATTGTCATTTTTCAACACAAGTTTTGGAATTGTTTTAAAATTTGCCTTTGTAAACAGTTTACAAGCCCTTTCATCTTTCTCTAAATTGCACAATCTTTAACCTATACAACACATACATGCACACAAAAACACATGCACACACACACATTCTTTGTAAACAAAATGTGGCATCGTTGAATCTGAACATCATACATATCTTTGGTTGCCTCCAAAAAACAAATCCATTCCTAAAAGACAAATATAACCCAACTGTAACAATATCAAAAATGGTCAGAAAGAAATCCCCCACTCTGCAAATACTCAGTGTTTTCCGAAGTAATGACAACCTTACTGCAACACAATTAAGTGGAATTGCAAACCAAGCCCTTCCTTGTAAAAGGACAGGACTCACTTGGAAGTCTAAACTGCACTATGGCCGCTCAAATAGCAGTTGTCTTGCTTTAGCACTAATAACATCCAACATTGACGTAGTGCTTCTCTGTCTATAAGACATTTGCAAACAGTTTTCTCTCTCGAGCCATGAAGTAATTCTGAAATTATTCAGATATAGAAGAAAAGTCCTTTTTATTTTTGCTCTTCATGCCGGTTCAGATCAGAGACCTTTGAAGCTTGAAGACAGCAAAGCCCTGCCAACCTGGCCCCTGGATGACAGTGTGTTGTTTTCATTTGGTAGGGCGTAGGGGTGGAGGTGAGAAACTGACCTCTAATGCACCGTGCCTCGCTTTTTACATGGGTGCTGGGGATCCAAACGTAAGTCCTTATGCTTGTGTGGCAGGCTGAGCTTTCTCCAGCCCTTATCAAGTAGATTTATTTATTTAATTTATTTATTTATTTACAAGCAGGGAAAATGAGAGAGAGAGTAAGAGAGAGAGAGAGAGAGAATATGGGCATGGTGTATCTGGTTTATGTGGGTACTAGGGAATCTAACTTGGGTCTTCAGGCTTTGTAGGCAAATGCCTTAACTGCTGAGCCATCTTTCCAGACCCACAAGTAGTTTTTAATTGAACAAAAAAGTAGTGTTCTTTCTGTTCTTTTCAAAAAATATTTTTATTTATTTACTTTCAGAGAGAGGGAGAGAAAGAGAGAGACTATGAATGGACACGACAGGGCCTCTTGCCACTGCAAATAAACTCCAGATGCATGTACCACTAGGAATCAAACCCAGTTTAGCAGGCTTTGCAAGAAAGTACCTTAAACCACTGAGCCACTGACCCTGCCCTCTTTCTGTCTTTTTAGTCATATGATTTTGGAAACTCTTTATTGTAACATCATCTTTTGCCTTCTTTTTGAGTCCATCCTTTCCAAGTACATACCATCTGTAATTACTCTGTCAAACAAACCGTGTGGAGGGCAAGCTAGTATCTGTCTCAGACTTTGCAAGCAAGTTGATTCTGCTGGAGATTCCTGTGGCTTTTTCTCACGGCTGTTCAACAGGTTACTTCCTTCTGTTGGCTCATTTCCATCTATACCTTTAATGGTCATAGCTGTCTCCTCCTGTAATTAAAGTAATTCTTTTTAAATCCTAAAAATTGTGCTTGCTACTGTATGACTCTGGAAAGGATAAGTGTGAGCCAAAGAAACTCATATCAACTCATCTACTTGAGTTTAAACGAGAGAGAGAGAGAGAGAGAGAGAGAGAGAGAGAGAGAGAGAGAGAGAGAGAACTCAAGATCATCCTAGGCAACAGCACAGTACATAAAGCATGTCCTTAGGTAGGGCAAGTGCTGAATGACCTTAGCTGGGAAAACTGGTAGTCACACTTACTCTGGACTTTATGAGTATATAAATTAAGAATGAGAAGATCATTTTTTGCCCTTTTTTGAAATAGGGTATTACACTTACTGATCTTCCTCTCTTACTTATTTGAGCACTGGGATCACAGGAATGTGCCACATGCTCTTCTTGTTACTTTCCTAGTAGAGTAAGTAGAACTCCAATCTAACATGGTGTCATAGTCAGCCACAAGCCGTTGGGATGAATCTCCAAACCAGGCATAGTTGTGGGAGGAAAAGATTTATTGAAGTTACAGATTCAGGGTTTGTTCCATAGTGGTGAAAAAAGCTGGGCCCCTTTTCACAGTCTAAGCAGAGAGAAAAACCATCACCAACCCCGAAAACACAATAGCAAACAGGCAGGGATGGGGGAGGAGGAGAGTTTTCTCCCCCCCTTTATATAGCCTTAGGGTGGGGTCTTGCAACCCTTTTCCAGACTTGTTAGCTTCCTGAGTTTCTGGAATTTCCTTCCTGCCTTGCCCTCCCATGAAAGGATGTTCATTTCTAGTTTCCCTGAGCTTCATCCTGCCCCCTACCGAAAGGGCTGCCTTCCTGTGAACAACATCAGAGATTACTAAAAAGATCAAGTTGACAACCAGTCCTAACCATCACACATGGCTTAGAAATACAGTGTCATCCTTAAAAAACACCTGGGATTTTCTACATTTGACGGGAGATTTTATCTGTGTTTCTTTTTTCTTTCTATCTCTCTTTCTCTTCCTTCCTTCCTCTTTCTCTTTCTTTCTCTGCCTGTCTTTCTTTCTTTTTTCAGCAGAGTATTATTCTAGCCCAAATTGACCTGGGACTCACTCTGTAGCCCAGGCTGGCCTCAAGGTGATCCTCCTACCTCAGATTCCTGAGTGCTGTTGATTACAGGTATGTGCCACCAAACCCAGCCTTTACCTGTGTTTCTTGCTTTATAGAAGCTGTGTAATTTGTTCCTGTGGACGGCTTTGAATGCTGACATTCAATTGTTTCATCTTTTTCTCCCATGATTTATAATTACAAAGATGATACAGGGAAGAGGAATAAGCTGTAGAGAAGGAGAAACAGTATAAACATTGAGCGTAATTGAGAATCTTTGGACATAAATGAGTACATTGCACTTATTTCTTCCCTTAGCACTCTGAGTGGCAAACCTATGTTATTAGACTATTCTTAACTTTTGATTACTGATCATTTTTTGGGATTCCGCCATATTCTCTTCATTCTTATCAACCTTTTTACTGCTTTGAAATAAATCTCTGTTGACCAATCACATTTTTACTTCTTTCCCAGCCTGTCTTGTGAGATGTGCTTCAAAACACATAGACCAATTTCACTGTTAAATTGTCCTCTCTAATGGGCTAACTCTACAAACTGGAAAGCTGCAGGTAACTTTCTGCTGTTGATTTGAGGAATGAGTCATGGTGGAAGGGGGCAGTCTACCAGAGTCACTAATTCCTGCCTGCTGCTTATGTCGAAACTAGACTTTAAAATACAACACTGGCAGTTGAGTTGGCTTAGACAATATTTCTTGCTAGTCATTAGAGATGACGAAACACATTCTTTGTGTTTCATAGGATTGCAGTGTATCAGTACAGGTAAACATACAGTAAGAAACTTACAATCCTTAAGTGGAGGCTATCGTTGAAACCCACAAACCTCTTGTATCAGCCTCCCAAGTATATCCCACCATGTCTGGCCTGTGACTGTCCACCTGCTTGCAAACAAAGATGAGAATATTTCCAACT
The DNA here is from genome assembly GCA_004024765.1 of Zapus hudsonius. Lineage (NCBI taxonomy): Eukaryota > Metazoa > Chordata > Mammalia > Rodentia > Dipodidae > Zapus > Zapus hudsonius. Next base: position 1,350 of record PVHP010053808.1, on the reverse strand, counting down.
GTTGCCATTTGCAGTCTCCTTTGTTTATTACCACAGATAATTCCTGAGACTGACGCGTGAGCCTACTGAGTTAAGGAGGTACATTAAATGAAAGGTTATACAGGCATAAACTGTGGATTAAAATGAAATCTTTGAGCTGGAGAGAGGGCTCAGTCGGTGCTTGATATACAAGCACAGATCTGAGTTCTGATGTCATGTAAAATGTTGGGCATCGCAGAGTGCCTGTGAAATCCCAGTACTGGGAAGGTGGAGACAACAGAACCATGGAGTGAGTTGGCTATTCACCATATTGATGAGTTCTTGGTTCAGTGAGAGATCCTGCTTTAATAAATAAGGTAGGGAGCAATTGAGGCAGACACTCAATATCTGATGACCACATACATATGTACACCTGTATTCACATGCGGCCACACACAAACATGCACACTGCACACATATGGGAGAAGAAAGGACTTTATGTGGCATGTTATACAGTATATGCTATTTGTGGGAATTTATATAATTTTGTGTTACAAAAACTTCCCTGTTCCCCCATCATCATGCATGCCAAAGTGCTTACTTGAAACTAGAAAAGTATTGCAGAAAGAAAAGGTGAAATGAAACACTAGACTTTTAATACATCCAATAAAAACAATTGCTCGGTTCCACTTACTTTCTGCTGTGAATCTGATGGAGCACTTGCCTGCCTCTTTGCCTCTTAAATGTGGGGGAAATCTCAAGACTTTTAGCTTTACTTAAAGCAACTACGTGCACGACACTTACAATTCATACTTACTGAATTTTGAAATCATAATAGTATGTCCCCTAAGAGGAACAGTTATGGAAAAGAAATTTATACCATGTGCAAAATGGCTTTGAAGGGCCACAAAAAAGGCCACTGAATCCTTTGGGATCCTCTTAGGAAAGAGGCTGGAAGGAACCTTTTTCTCCTCTGCAATGTGAAGTCACAGTGCTCCTCCCTCCTACCACATGAGGATGCTTCAAGGAGACACTGTCTTTCAAACAGAGAGCAAGACCTTACCTTCTTGCAGACACGAAATCTGCAAGAATCTTAATCTTGGAATTTCCAGCCTCTCAAACTATGATATGTACCTATTTATTATTTGTATCTATAAATTAACCAGCTGTGTAGCTTGTGCTATATTTATGTATTGAAAAGAGCCCAGTCATGACTTTTCATTAACTAGTCTATAACAATTATGGAAGCCAGGCGTGGTGGTGCACCCCTTTAATCCCAGCACTTGGGAGGCAGAGGTAGGAGGATCACCATGAGTTCACGGCCACCCTGAGACTACATAGTGAATTCCAGGTCAGCCTGGGCTAGATTGAGACCCTACTTCGAAAAAAAAA
>PVHP010053807.1:0-10749 GCA_004024765.1 Zapus hudsonius | reverse complement strand
GAGTTTTCACAGGTACATGAACAATGATTGCACTGTGTTCCTGCGTCACCGGCTCATGACTCTTGGTGGTAAGGAGTCCCAAGGCGCACTGTGAACAGTAGATAGGAGTCCTCTTCTGTCTCCATAAATCCAAGCAGTAGACACAACTGCTTTACTAACCCTAAAAGGGAATGTGTAAAACAGGAGTCATTGGGAATATTCTATGTGAAGTAAATTGCTACAAGGATGAAGAAATCCTGTTACATTGCAAGACAAATGTTCTGAGGAGAAACACCTAAAGGAAACAAGCTTCTAAGAAATATGGAAGAAAAATAATGTGAGGAGGCTGGTTTATTTCTAACACAGAGTAACTGAGAAAACAGTATTTGCTGCCACTTGTGCAAAAAATGGTAGGTCATCTGCTGGACTTCCACATGGCCATTTTGGTTATTCGGGTTGCCTATTGCTGAATTATGTTGTGAAGAGCTTAAGTGTGAATTTCCTGGGGATGAGAACAAATAATTCAGTCAATACCTGGGTAAGGGCAATGATCACAGACTTTTCACATGAACAAGTACAAATGGCCAATAAGCACATTAAAAAAATGTTCAACATACTTAGTCATTGGGGTAACTGCAAAACAAAATTAAATGAAATGATGTATTTTGTAGGGAAATAGATACAACTGGACATAATCTTGTTAAGTCAGATAAGCCTGCCTCAGTAAAAGTTTATATATAGTTGGTGGTGTATGGGATAAGCAAAGGATTTGATTCTTCTTTAATTAAACTTAATTACTTCACTACAATAAATAAATCTCAAAATTAAAATGTAATTAAGCTTTGATGTATCTACTTTAATATTTTTAAAAGAGAGTTTAAATGATACCAAATTAATAGAGTAAATAAACATATTATATAAATTTTTTTTAAAAAAAATATTAAGGCCACTGCCTACAAACCCCAAAGATGTGCCACTTTATGCACCTGGCTTTTTGTGGGTGCTGAGAAATAATAACCATGCCGTTAGCCTTTGCTGGTCAATGCCTTTAAATGCCAAGTCATCTCTCTAGCCCTCTGTAAAATTTTTATTTGAGTAAATGTTAATTATAAAAATAATCCAGAAAAAAACTCATTTTTATCTTTTTCTGCTAGAAACAACCACAGCATTTTCATTGATATTATTAAAGAGACTAAAGGAAATTATTGTTATGAGTACTTTCTGACTTTGGCAATATGTACTTAATAAAAACTAGAATATTATGAAAATATTCAAATGTTTTTCTGAATCTAAGGATCTATTCAGACAAGTATAATCTAATGTCTTTTTGATTTTATAACAAATTTTACAGCTGATATTCTATAATATTGTGATCAATTTACAAAGATTAGATACTTCTAGATAATTTTAAGATACTTTCCCATTCTTAAAATTAATTTGCTTAGATTAAATTCCGAAAACACAATTTAAAAAATGATCTTTCTACTTTTTCAAACTAGGTTATGCTAACATAGATGAATAGTGACGGTAAAATTTTTAAATAGTTGCCATTATATTTTAATCATACGGATTAATTTAATTTTCTTTCTGAATAAGTCCTCTAATTGGAATTATTTTTCCTTAAAGTATAGCCAGTATATTAAGTTTTCTTCAAGATAACTTAATCAGATAGTTAACTAAATTTAATTATCATCAAAGATTGACCATAGTAGAATGCAATATATTCTTTTTTGTTGTTGTTTTTCAAGGTAGGATCTCACTCTAGCCCAGGCTGACCTGGAATTCACTCTGTAGTCTCAGGGTGGCCTTGAACTCATGGTGATCCTCCTACCTCTGCCTCCTGAGTGCTGGGATTAAAGGCATGCACCACCACGCCTGGCTAGAATGCAATATATTCTTAATAGTTAAGTGACTAAGATGAAAACATGCATTTTGGTAGTTGGTACTAAATGCAAATGGATGTTTACAAATTGTTGAATTAGTTGTCGCTTCCATTTTTAGATCTCAAGAAATTGAGAGGAAAGGTGCCTTTGTTGCCTTTGTTATTGTTTCCAAAGATTTGTCTATCAATTTGTATTACTTCCTGTTAGATTACTAGAAGAAAATACCTTTCTATAGAGTTCATATTTGGAACTTTTCTCAAATAAAAAAGTCATATACCAGAAATTTTCAAGTCTGGATTTTAAAAACATAATTAGTTAATTTTTAAAAATATTTTTATTTATTCCTTTTCAAGCAGACAGAGAGAGAGCGAGAGAGAGAGAGAACAAGGGCCACCACCTTGTGGGTCTGGTTTATGTGGGTCCTGGGGAATTGAACCCAGAGCCTTAGGCACTGGAGGCAAGTGCCTTAACCGCTGAGCAATCTCTCCAGCCCATAATTAGTTAATTAATTAATTAATGTGTGTGTTTGAGAGAGAAAGAATATTGTCATGCCAGGACCTCTTGTCACTGAAAAGGAACTCCAGATGTATGTGCCACTTTGTGCATCTGACATTACATGGGCACTGGAGAATCGAACCCAGGTCTTCAGGCTTTGCATGCAAGTGCCTTTAACCACTGAGGCATGTTTACACCACCTAAGTCTTGAAATTTTAATAGAAAATCTTTTTTTAATTTTTATTATCTAAATCCTCTTTATATGTAGTATAATGATGATAAGTTATTTACATAGGTTCTGTTTAGTTACTTCAGATCATTCTGACCACACTTGACAGAAACTTCTTAGAGGGGTTAAGATTTATTTTGACTCAAAAGCTTTAGGGTTTCACTTCATTATGAGGCAGTTAGCATGATAGAACAGCCCAGTCCGTGGTGACAGGAATGTGTGGAGAAGGCTGTCCAGGTCAAGTTGGACCAGAAATCAGAAAATAAGGCAGGAAGTAAAGCTGTATATGACCTTCAAAGACTTACCGTTATAGACCTACTTCTGCCACCTTTGCCTCTTCAGAAAGCCTGTGGAGGACATTTCCTACTAAAACCATGCCTTAGATTTAGAGTTTAGGGAATTAAGTAACATAATACATATTGATTTCTATATATTTAGTTCAGTTACTTAGTAAACATTGTATTTTATGAATACAATATGTTATATAGTGCATATCTAACTCTATATCTCAATTATCAAGTTAGTTAGCTGACCACTCACATCCAAACACTTCTCATCCACTTTATTGTGAATTCTGAAGTCTTATAAGGTATAGCATTCCAAATTGAAGTAGGAAACAGAAACACATTAGTGCCTTAAACAGGAAGTTTAATACAGAGGATAACTGAGCTGTGACAAGAGAGTCTTAAGCTTTGAAGTCAGCTGTTCTATCCTGTCTTCTCATGATAATAGAATAAAATCCTCTGAATCTGTGAGTCAAAACAAACCTATCCTCCCCTATGATATTTCTGTCAAGAATTGTGTTCAGAGTAACAATAAAGTAATACAGAACCTCTCTAAATAATCTGTGAATGCATATTGACAGAATTTCAAAGGATTTCCTAGAACTGAAGAAGACCTGAGAAAGGACAAATTGAGAAAAGGATTATGACCAATTCTTGGAGTTATATTTGTAGCTCACTAGCAAAGATGGCTGAGTGGCCCAAGTCTATGGCCTCAGTAGTTATTGGGAAAATTAAAGCATCTCCTCTGAGATTAAAGGTGTGTGTCACCATGCATGGCTTAAATTTATATTTAACAATATCTATTGGTAGACATCTCTTTTCCTTTGGTTTTAATAGAAGTACCTCATTTGGGCATAGTTACCTGGCTTGAATATATGATATTTTCTTTCAATTCATCTCACTAGGATGTTTTCTCATATTATTATGACTAAACTGATCAAATATTGCAAATGTAAACCATCGTAAGACTTCTACAATGCCTACTACATTAACAAAATAGGCATACGAACTTTATTATTAATATTTACTTCATGGAAAAATAATGGCTTTAAATCGGTTAAATATTTGGTAAATTTAAATAAAAGGCAATATTGTAACGGGGAAGCTGGGGGTTAGAATTTAAAGGGTACCCAGCTAATTCCAATGCACCTCAGATGTATCAATGTACCTGGACTAAAAAATTAAATAATTAAAATTAAAGGCCACTAGAGGATAAGGTAGAGTGGGAGACTTTATTTAAAAGGAAATGAGAAGTTAGTTACAGAGATCTCCATGCACTAGTATGGAGAGAACATGTGGGAGATATTTTAGCAATGCCGACAAGCAGAGGAAGGAAGGATATGAGGGCTCCCATCGTGAGGAAAAAGGTTTATGTGTGAAAGAACCCCAGCCATTAGGCTATGGTGAGGGGACCTTACCAAAGGCCTTGAGCCTGGAGAGACTCAGATGTCCTTCAGCCAGACCTTGAGAGAGGGAGAGAGAGAGAATGTCCTGTTCCAGTGAGTATCCCATGGCCAAGGTGAGCAGAGATACCTGATTGATCTATCCTTGACCAATCAGGTTCAGGCAGAGATACCTGATTGGTCTATCCCTGACCAATCAGTTTCAGGACCAGGTTTAAATTCTATTTAGAAACACCTCCCACTCAAGGGGAAGGGGTCAGACATCTTGTCTGTGGAACTTGCCTGAAAGTACAAGTTAACCTGTCACAATATCCATGGGTGGACTATGTATGTAATTAGATATCTTGCATCTATATCAAATATTTGTTTTTTTCAGAAGCCCATAATTTCTAGTAATTAAAAATCTTCGGTTTACTACATTGTTAGAGGTTATTCCATTTTTTTTACCAAAACCAAAAAGAGATGGATGCACAAAACGATTGGTGAATCATCATTTATTGTGAGTAGTTAAGAATTGTTAAAAAAAAAAGAAAAAAAGAACAACAGGGATTAAACAAACAAACAAACAAACAAACAAAAAACACGAAGTGGCCTGTATACATGATTTATCAATGGGTTAAACATTTGTCACACCAGCATGGGAACCTGGATTTGGATCCCCAGCACCCGTGTAAAAGCTGGTTACTGTGGTTTGCATGTGAAATTCCAGCACGTGGGAGACAATAGCATCCCTTGCTCTAGCTGGCTAGCAAGAATATCTGAATTGGTGAGTCTTAACCTCAGCAAGAGATCCTGTTTCAAATACAAGATGAAAAGTGATTGAGGAAGACACCTGAGGTTGTTATCTCACTTCCAAAATGTGCACAAAAATGTACACACCCAGGCATTTGCTCACACTTAAAATGTGCATACACAAATATATGCTCAACACACATACACACACAAATCTCAGTAGTTTAGTGACTAAGGTCTTCCTTCTATTCAGCCTTTAACATGCACACACATCTGTACATACTATTTTTTATGCTAGACTTTGCATTTCTGGGATAAAATATTTAGTGCAATCTAAGAAGAGAATGGTTTATTTGGCTTTTGCTTTCAGATACATCTGTCTACCATGGTAGAGAGAGTGTGGTACTGAAGTTTACATCATATCGAACAGGATGCAAAAATCAGAAAGTGAGAAGCCCAGGGCAAAACAAATTTCCCAAAGGCATAACCAAGATAGACTATTTCCTCCAATAAGATCTACTTCCTAAAGGTATCAACCCCCCCCCCCAAGTTAATATCACCAAGAACCCTTATGAGAACTGCCTCATATCAGTGCTAATAAGTTTAAAACTTGTTTTGAGTTTTTCCAACTTTAAATATTAATATTCTCATTTCCATATCGTTAGCCCAGTACACCAGTCCATTACTTATATCCAACCTTGCTCAAACTCTCTGGACATGGGCAGTAGACAAGAGCAACCCTGGATTGTGGACTTCACACTGATTCCCCACCACAAGTGCCTGCCAGAGATCTCTCTGCTCCCTAGGCAGAGTAGGAGTGAGGCACCCAGTGGGTGCCAGTAGGTGGTGTGAAATGGGGGGAGAGAAGGTGGTGAGGGGAGAAAAGTCCAATTTCTTCACTGAGTGTTCTGCTTTGGATTTGTTCTGGATTGAAAAGTGATAGCTTTGCATCCACAGATGCTCAGGTTGTAGAGGGTACAAGTGTGCCAGCCACTCAGGGCTGGCGGATGATACCAGAGATGTGGTTGGAGGTGGCAGCACCAAGTAGGTGCACAGTCCCCAAACAGGTCACCAGCCCAGGGTACACTAGCTCTTAACACACTGATGCCCTGAAGTACAGGTCTCAAACTTGCCAAGCCCTTCATCACCCACGTGCACACATGGCCCCAAACACACTGAGGCTCTCAACAGTCTGGAGTGCCCCAGGCCACTACAGCACATGCCCCAAGCAAGCTGGACTCTTCTCCAGCCTGGAGCACACTGGCCCTAAGCGTGTATTGCCCCTCAATGCATTGAAGGCAAGGCCCTAAGCACACTGATATACCAGGACTGTGCAAGGGCTACCATGGAGCGCTGTTGGCTAGGGATGGAAGTTTTCCCAGCTACTCTGCCAAGCTGGAGGGATGGAATTTTGGAAAATCTGTAGAGTGTCAGTCACTTGTTATGATATTGGGCTTAACTGCAGATGTCTGATGGTTGTTTGAGTTTGCATTGGTCCAGTATTTCCTTGCTATGTTTCAGAGCAGTTAAAAATGCTTATTATGTGCTGCTATATGCTAAAATTATGTAACTTGTTTTGATTTTGCAGGACTTACAGTTACAAAACAATCTTAAATCTCAGGTGAGTCTTGGGTCTTTAAAGACTATGGAGAGCTTTGAATTTGGACTGAACACAATATACAATGTGAAATGGTTATGAATCTATTGGTGGCCAGGGGCTGAATATAGTAAGTAGTTCAAATGGATACCCCCAAATAGATTCAGCAGTTTCACTTAACTTGTAATTTGTCTCCAGCCTGGAGACAAATTTTTGGCTGGAGGAGATGTCACCTTGGCATGTCAGGATTCTAGGCTCGAGCCCTATGGTGTTTCTGAGACAGTTCTGGAATTCTAGGCAGATGTGAAAAGAGTGGTCTGACCTCAAGCCTGGAGTTCCCTGCTGTGATTTGCAGTCTGAGTGTACTTGCTTGCTTTTGCAAATGCTGGTGGTAGCTTTTGTCTCTCTGCATGGATCTTTAAGCTTCAAATAAATCCCTTCTTCCTCCCATAAACTGTGCTTTGTTTGGAGCTTCATCCCTGGGGCATGTGGCTGACTACAGTATTCATACTTTTCTACCTAATAACTTATTTTTTTTCAAAAAGCATGAATCAACGATTTTATATCAGTTAAATATATTAATGGCAGGAATAAATATATAAAGATTGTTTTATACTCTTGGCAGACAATATACGCCAATGTATATTCATTTCCTTTTCATGTAGGAAAAAATGAACCCACAATTTTTTAAAATATAATTTTATCAAAATTTAATTGAAAAACAAGATCGTTCATCATGAAGGTACAAATGATTTCTTTTTTATTTTATTTATTTATTTTTTATTATCGATAATTAGATACACATAATAAGGGAATAATGTGTTGATGTCTCCAGTTCTCCTATTTCCCTCTTCCCTGTCCCTGTTAGTTGGATATCCTCCTCCATGGGCAGTCTGGATCTGTCCATGGGGTAGGGGGTTGTGAATAGCCTAGGAGTTAACCCGGTTCCACCCACCTTCGCATGTTGTTACTGAGGGGGGCCATGTCTCTGAATATTCTCTCCCACTATGTCTCTTACAATCTTTCCGCCCCCTCTTCTGCTCAGTTCCCTGAGTCATGGAGGGTGAGAGTTAAAGCTGCTCTCTAGTTGAGGCCTAGGGGCCCCTGTGCTTCTGCTTGAGGTTGTATTTAAAATCGTTGGCGTCTGTTTCACTGGTTCATCCTGGGTTGATCGATTGACTGTGGTTATAGGTCTCTTGCTTATTCCATCACTGCCTGCGGGGTTCCCGGTGGATCCTCCATGGTAGGTCTGGGGGGGGGGGGCGGCTCATCTCTTGCCAGGAAGATAGTCATCTGCATGTGGCTCAATGGTAGGGTTGGAAGAGCCACAGTTCTCTTGGTGCCTTCTGGAAAATACAAACAAAATCTCCATTGGAGAGTGAGATCAGTATAGGTTAATTGAGATACACTTTCCTGTGTTGGCTAGATTCTATTTTTGGCAGCCTTTTGTAAATCACTTGTAAAGTGAGTTTCTCTTTGGTGTCCCAAGATATTGGTTCCCTATGTAATTTACCCTGAAATCCCAGTTCCAGTCATGGACTCCCCTTCACTGAGTGGATTTCTTGGCTGAATTGTCAGCTATTGATTGCCTTCCCCAGGCTTTGGCACCTCTATTGCACAAGCGCTCCCTTCATGGTTCGCTGTTCTCTCCCAGTAGGCAGTGTGTTCAGCCTACTCATGGTGGCCGACTGTGTTTCATGTCAGTGGACTCTGTTTATTCAAGACATCTGGAATAAACAAATAATGTCTTAAAAGTACTTTTATTTGTGTGACTATGTGTGAAAATAACAGAGAGGGGGAGAAGGAAGGACTAAATAAGGGAGGGAGGGGAAAGAGAGAGAGAGAAAAGAATGAGAGAAACACATTAGGGCCTCTTTCTGATGCAAAGGAACTCCAGATGTTTGCTCCACCTTGTGCATCTGATGTACATGGGCGTTAGGGACTTGGCACCTGGTTCACACTCTGCAAGTAAGCACCTTTAACTGTGGAACCATTAACCTAGCCCACAAGTGACTTTTACTGAATAATATTAATAAGTATATAAGGTACTATTGGTGCAAAATACCAATCATGTCTAACTCCTTTCCATCTCCAGAATAATTGCTTAATGCAGACATCAGATTATTTTAGAATGTCTAATTGAATTTTTTCTATTAGATCAAATTTGTATAAACAAGCCATATTTTGGTTCATTTTCATACTAAGCTCTGTTTGCTACAGAAATCTTAGTTTATGAAATGAATATAAGAGACAAACACATACACTTACACTATTTCAAATCACTCTAAGTCAAATTTAATCATGCATTGTTTTTACACAGGCAAACCTGAAAATGCATTGTCTCCTAGGTGCTGGAAACCCTCCTTGTGCTTGCTATTTTTGAGTGTTGTTAGAGCTAGTCTTATAACTAGTTATAATCTTAGAACTGAACTAATGGAAACCCATTTTATAAAATCAGTGTATAGTATTTTAAAGAGAAAATAAATACGAGAATATGTTGGGATGACAGAAAACTTTTAGTTTTTTTATTCATAAGTCTTTTGACAATGTTTTTGTTTGTAGAGCAGAAATTACAAAAGCATAAATTACTAACACACAAAATAATAAAATAAGGAGAACATTTTAAGTTTGCAAAAACTCTGATGCAGTACAGAGTAAATTTTTTCTCGCTAATATAATTTCTCCTTCATATTTAAAACATATCTGGGAATTTTGCCATTACATTTGAACTCTATAATATTTGGGTATGTACCACCATATACTCTTGAAAGAATATATAGTGTCATTTATTGATGATGTTTCTCCTTTGTAGTTATTGCTACAAACATTTCAGTGAAACAAATACCCTAGGCGGCCATCATCCATGTGCTCTGTCTTTCCATAGCCTCTGGCACCCTCTGCTCATTTCACAATTGTTGCTGTCTTTACTGTGCTTCAATTCATGTGCAGACATCACATGAATATGCCGAGAGCTCTCTTATACCAGTTTGAAGATATGTTCCAGATATTATATCATTCAAAAATATAGATCTGAAAATGCCTAAGGAATTACCAGCACCCCCTGTGAGGCACAAGCTTGATATCAGACAACTCAATTTTCAATTTTTTTTAGTGACAAATGTTGGAAGCATTATTTATCATTATGTGTTAGGTAAAGAGAAGCCTAAGATTTAGTATTTTTAAAAGAAAATATATACTTTCAAGTATTTGGAAAATTAATTATTTTTATGGGTTGATTGCAATGCATGCATTTCTTCCCCATTTCCCTTTTGGAAGAAGTTTTACTTAGAGGTTTTATCACTCACTTTATTATTCTGCTAGTACTTAATGCTGACCGATCCTTGAACTCTGGGGAACTATGGTCATTGCAGGTAGTTCATCTATTAAAAGTTTTTAAAAATGACATTTATATTCTCTAAATGGAGCTATTGATTAAAGCAGATCATCTATCAAGCTGTGCATTAAGTCTCAGCTACTGGGACAAGACTGCTGCACCAGTATACTTAACATAGACTTTCCCAGGCAGCCAATAACTGGTGATGGTCTTGCAGAAGTATACCAAAACTTCGAGTATATATAGTGAAGTGATTACTATGTCAAAATTCAAAGGATGAAGGCAAAATAGTTGTCATCACCTTCTGATTATCCTTAGAGATACCAACCAGATTTCAGATTGAAGCTTGGGGATATTGTTAAGTAGTCAAAGGCTCTTGCTTGCAAAGCCTGCTGACCCAGGTACCCACCAACACCAGCAGAATTATGAAATGAGTGATCAAACTTCTAAGTAAGGGGCATATGCATCTGGAGTTTGATTGCAACGGCAAGAAGTGCTGAAACACTCATACACCTCTGTCTCTCTCTTTCATTCTCTCTGCTCTCAAAAAATGAAAATATATCTTAAAAGACACAGATTGATCATCTTCTCCTCTATTACTATGTCCCCATGCACTTGAAAGTTTCCTCCTAATATTGACAAAAACTCATATTTTATTCACAACTAGATTTTTATTGCTTTCTATCCTCCTTCCTACATTTTACTTTTACTTTTCTGTTTTGTTTTTCTATGTTTAAGATTATTATAGGCATAGTATTTATCAATTTGTGCTATTACCAGAGAGAAGTCTAATGACTAGTCTTAAAAATAGTG